>JAAWXA010000034.1:5655899-5818148 GCA_038090715.1 Florisuga fusca
GGGGGGGGGGGGGGGGCACTTAGGGGGCTGTGGAGGGGAGAGGGGATAAGGGGGGAGAGGGAAATCGCCGCTGCCAACGGCGTTTTGTGGAGGGGTTGGGCGCACGCCGCTTCCGGCGGGTTGCCATGGTTGCCGCCATCAACTTCCGGTCTGCCCTCGGTTGTGGCGAGGAAGGGTCGGTGGGCAGGAGCCGCTGCGACAGCCGCCATGCCAGCCAAGGCGGGCGACAAGCGCCGGCAGGTAAGGGTCTTTCCCGAGTGGGTCTCGGAGCGGGACGGCGCCGCGGTGACGTCACCACCGGTGCACTGACGTCATCCCTCCCCTATGGCGTCACTGCGTTGCCTCCTGCAGCGGGAGGTGACCGCTGACACACAGGAGGGGACGTCGCTCTGCAGCCCCTGCCCCTGCTTCTGCTGCCCTCAGCTCCTGCCCTGCCTGGGTGCCACGGTGTCACTCGTGTCACACCGGGCCCACGATGACATCACCGTTCCCACAGCCTCCACAGGTTGCATCACCGTGCATATCCCACCTCGTTTCCGTCCCGGGTGGGACAGCAGGGCTCGGTCCTGCTTGCAGGCTGGTTACGTCATGTTGCATCACTCTACCCTGAGTTATGTCATCGCACGGCTAGTGACACCCCGTGTGTTCTGTGCCATTGCTGCACCGGCCCTGTTTAGGCAAGCCCGCACGTCCCAAAGCTGCAGCCTCACACTCTGTCACCACTACTGCAACCCTGTGAGACTCCCAGATCTCCAGACGTCACTCTCATCCCATTACAATGCTGGTACAGCACATGATCCTTCCCTTCCAGGGCACCTGAGGTGTCCTCAGCCAGAGTATCTTTCAGGAACACTGTGCAGACAGGTTGAAATCCCTGTTTAAAAAAAAAGTTCATCCAGTTATAACTAGCTGCAGCTTTTATCGTTTTCCTTTGTTTTTCTCTTTGGTTTTCTCTCAGTTCAGTCAATGAAGTGAGGTCATCTGCCAAGCTTCATGGCCCTAATCCTGCTCTGGGAGGAGCAGTATGGGTGGGTCTGTGTCTATGAGACCTCAGTGTCAGGCTCTGGGCTCTTCATGGGTATGTCACCATGCATCCCCCCCCAGGATGAAGGGCTCAGTCTGATTTGTTCATGGATCCTCACCTACTACTTAAACATAGTGTTTGATTTCAAGTGCTTGTTTTAAAAGCAGAAGCTGACCTGTTTCATAAAACCTTCTTTAAACAGATTTAAATAAAAATTTAAAACCTAAAACAGTTTTAGGTCAGTCTATATGTCATTTTATCTTTGGGCTGAAGGGAAGAAAATTGGAACCAGTGACCCAGAAGTCACCAAGAACAAGCAGTCTGCTTCTCCAGTTTAAAACACATGCCAGAAAGTATTAACGGGTCAAGAAAACCAGAAGGATAAAAAAACAGGTACCAGCATGATGGTTCAGAGCTGTGAGATGATAGCTGTGATCCCTGGGCAGTCCCCAGTGGTCTGGTGATGTCCAGACAGCAGGACACCTGTTCCCAGCAACCTTATACTTACCCAATGTTGATGCCTTTGGGCTGTGGTTTATCCACAGTAGACAGACTTAGTACTGTGCAGCTTCTGAATCCTGAGCTAATAAACCCTGCTAAGTGTCAGCTGACTCTAGAGAGCCCAGTAAGATTTCCCTAATCTTGCAGCCAAGATCTTGTTGGAGCCTGACAACCAGAAGTATTGAAATGGTTCCTCATGGGTCTGGTGTCTCTGGGAGCCATCTGAGGGTTTCTGCACACAGGGTAGGAGGTCGTGTGGGCTTTAGAGTAGTCAAGAGTAAGAGGAGGGATCACTGTGACATTCCTAATATTTCGATCAAGAAGTGCTAATAATCATTAAGCTTCAAAGAGCTTTTTAAAGCTTGCAAAGGGCACAAATTCAGAACCAAAAAACCGCATCCAATCCTAGATAATGAAGATGTTTATGCTAGAATTGTAAGACCCATTAATAATAATGATACAAACTAGACCTGGGATTGAATGCTTGCATTGAATTTAAGTTTCTTTTATTTTTAGATTTTCACGAAAATATTTTCAGTTGTTTTCATTATCTCAAATATTCTGAGGCTTTGATTTACATATTATCTGGAAAACTTAATGTGCTGTAAAGGCATTAATTTTATTTTAAAGCTCTTAAAATATCATGAACTATTTAGGAACTATGTAGGATTTTCTTGACAGGCTAAAGAGGTTGGGGTTGTTCAGCCTGGAGAAGAGGAGGCTCCAAGGTGACCTTATAGCACCTTCCAATATCTGAAGGGGGCCAGCAAGAAAGCTGGGGGAGGGCTTTTTACGTGGGTGTGTAGTGAGAGGACAAGAGGAAATGGTTTAAAAATGGAAGAGAGGAGGTTTAGGTTAGACATTGGGAAGAAATTATTCAATTTGAGGGTGGTGAGACACTGGAACGGTTTGCCCAAGGAAGTTGTGGCTTCCTTGGGAGTGTTCAAGGCCAGGTTGGATGGGGCTGGGAGCAACCTGGCCTAGTGGGAGGTGTCCCTGCCCATGCAGGGGGTTGGAATTAGGTAATCTTTAAGGTGCTTTCCAACCCCAGTCATTCTATGGTTCTATGATTTTTGGCTCTTCACTTAACTTTCATAGCAATAACTTAAAAGACAATAATTTTAACTTGTCCTGTACTGCCTTTCCTACATTTACCTTGAGCTTGTTAAATTTGGTTGTTGTTTCTTGTCCATTTAGCTACTAGGATACTCTTGCAGGGGAGAAATTGTGTGGTTGATTAGCTGTCTGTGTAGTCCAGAGGCTTTTGCCTCATTTTCCTTGACTCAACATCTCAGAGGTTTAGGAAGTCCAGGAAGTGGATGGCTGTGGCTTGGGATTACTCAATGCCCAGTGAGTGCCTGGAGATCATGGTTTGCTGAGTCCTGGTGGCCACTGAGTCAAGGTCTAGATCCCAGCTGTGACAGGAAATTCTTCTCTGACAAAAAATGAATAAGGTCCTTCACTGTTCCCTCATATGCATTCCCAGTCTCTGCCAGTTTTGTAGTGAGTCAGGAAACAAGCCTGCTGCTTGCAGGTGGGGCTGGTTTTTCTGCTGAGCATCATTTCCCTAGGCTTTCCATTCTTGTCCCTTTCCTTATTTTCTTCTAGTACTATGCTGTTTTCACCTGCACTGGGCTTTTCATTCCTGTATTTCCTAGTTATCTCTTCTGCTCTGCCTCCTGGGTTTTTCAGTGCTGACTGCATTCCCTTTGAAAGTTTTCTTCCCAAGATTTATCTTGAAACTGAGACTGTTATGTGAACATGGTCAGGTGCATGCCACTTCCATCCCCTCCTCTGCTCTCATGCCTCTCTTTTCTTCAAGGGCTTTGTGATCAATTCTTCTTTTATTTTTCTTCTGTTCCCTTGCAGATGGTGGTTGTCCACCCTTCTTCTGTGCCTGTCTTGAATCTGCCTTCTCCTCTGACATCAGTTTCTTGTTTCATTTCACTCTTTTTTGCTTTATCAAGATGCCTTCACCCTCCAGTTCAGTCTCCATCCATCTGATGTCTTTTTCTTTGAAACAAGTCTGCCAAATTCCTGGGTGAAAATATGTCAAATTCTGGTTGTCCATAAGAAATAAAGAGTGTAGCCTTCCAGGAGAGTAATTTTACTTGATCTGGGACTTTATTAGAAGTATTTTTAGGCTCTTGTATTTCAGTGTACATAAATAAGAAATGTGTTTCAATGTTTAAAGTCTCAAAATAATGTGCATGTCTGGATCTTTGTATTCCCAGTGCAGCTTTGTGAATAACAATACTTAGGTGTGCTCTGTACTTTAGTGACATCTTTCTCAAATCTCAAATGTGTTACACACTACTGAGATCCACAGCATTTTGGGAAGATGTAGAATTACGGAAAAACAAACGCTAGCATCTCTGCATCAGAATGAAGGGTATGGAAGAATTAGATTCTCATCTCCCTCAAAAATGGGAACATGAGTATAGCAAACTCAGAAGCAGAGTATTCTTTACAAGCACTGACCTGTGTGGCAGGTGCATGGACATGCAGAAAGCAACAGCGAGGAACAGCACCCTGTTAGTCTGGTGTCACTCCTATGTGTGGTCCTAGGCAGTGAGAGGAAGTGAACAACAATTTTGAGATTATTATTTTAAATATGGTTATCTGACATGTCATTGGAAGCTTTCGTTCTGGATTTCCATGTTTTTGCATTGTGGCTCAAGAAAAATCTTGTGTAAGCAGTAGAGAGCTGAACCCACCCCACGGAGAAGCAAGATGTGGTTATGGTTTCTGAACTGTCATTTCTTACACTTCTTTGCATTTACAGTGTGCAAAATCAATGGCCTGGTTTATCACTTAGCATCACTGTCATTTAGGCAGTCTTAAGAAAGCATCTGAATTTGGACAGGGGCATTTCTTGTTACACTTACTTTGTGGTCTTGCACCAGCTGCCATATAAGCAGCTCCTTTGCTGTTCAGCAAGTTATCAGAAGGAAACAAATAAAACCTCTCTTAGACATAGTCAACAGACCCATTTTACTTTTTTTGCCAGTAAAGGCTTTCAAGGTGCTTACTGGCTGTTAAGCATGCATTAAGCCATCCATGCAATATAAAATAAACACTTAGTTTAGTGTCTCTCAGAAAACATATTATAAAATGTCTTGGCAACTGGCTCATAAATTGGCATCCCCACTGTGTGTAAATGGCTGTCTGTTGGAGGGCAAGCTAGAAGTCACTTTGCTGCCTTTGGCTTTATTTCCATTCTGTGCTTCTCTGCTCCTGGTACCTACTGTTGGTTTGTTATGGATTTTGCTAATATTCAAAACAAGAACAAGAAGCTATCAGGAAATTATCAGATTATTTTCAAGAAGGTCAAGCTCAGCTCTAACAACGGCTCTCCCTCTTCCCTTTAGAATCCTACAAGCAGGTGTATTCTTCTCTTTTTTTTTTTTTTTAGTGCATATGTTAACCTCTGTGCTCTTCTCCAGAGGAGTCAGGAATAATAATGTCTTTGCTCAGGAAGATGAAGTAAACTTAGCAGGAGCATTCTGTGACTTGTCAGCCTTGTCTGTCTTATGGTGACAGCTATCATGGGGAGCAGAAATGCTGCAGAATTGTCTCATTAGTGATCTTTTAAAAATATTGTCTGAATTTATCTTTGCCCTGATGAGTGTTTCATTAATATGTAATCGATTTTCAGCCCTTGGAAAATTTGCTTAATATGAAGTGACAGCTCTGGCTGAAACTTTGCTGACAGTCAGGTTAGACAAGATTCACTGCTCTCCCTGCATCTACCCATTCAGTCACACCATCACAGAAGGCTATCAGATTATTCAAACATGATTTCCCATTGGTGAATCCATTCTGGCTACTCCTGATAACTTTCTTTTCTTCATGTGCTTAGCGATGACCTCCACAATGAGCTTCTCCATGACCTTTCCAGGGATGGAGGTGAGGCTGACTTGTCTGTAGTTTCCTGGATCTTCCTTCTTGCCCTTTTCGAAGATTGAAATGAGAGTAAATATCTGTTTCCTAGGATACCAGGATGAGTTATTTACCATCACCATTACCACTGGCAAGTCGGTTTTCTGCAGTGAAGGATGAAATAGCTGAAAACTAGGGTCATAGAAAATAGCTGTTAAAAAGAAACAGGCATGATTGTTCCAGGACTTGAAGAAAGCTTCATATCTTTTGCTATTCAGACAAGAAGGTAGTCGTATCTGTTTTGTATAAGTTTGGTTACTGACTCAAATGAGCAATTAGTGACTGTCACATTGCCATCAAAAAGAGAATAATAATCACTGTGGAAAGAGTAAGTGAGAAAGAAGAGGCTTGACTGGTAGATGATGATGATTCTTTATTTTCCTCATCGCAGGCCAAGCTGGAAACATTTCTTGGGGGTTGAGGGCAAAACTTCCATTAGACATTGCATTTCTTTGATTCTTGCCTTCCTATTACAGAAATAAGGTAGCTCTTACAAAATGACAGCCCTTTTTCATTTACAGCAATGTCCTTTGGAAAGGACTCAGTATTTTTTTCTTATTTTAGGTTTCCTGTTTTATAACTAAAAAACCCCAAAAAAACCTATATAGAGGCATTTCATTTGGAGACAACCCAAACACCCTATCTAAAAATACGATTAAAAATCCTGTTGGAGATGTCAGCCACAAGAAAACTTGCTGCTGAAGGACTTGGTCTTGCAGCTATTTGCAACTCTTGATGGCTTGTCTGCATTAGAGGGAGCACTGGCAAGGGAAGGGAAAATTAAATGGCATTTAAAGCATTTACTTTTCATCTGTTTCCCATCTTTATCTGTATCCTGTTGGATTACTGTATCTTTGTTGTAGTCAATAGTTAATTTGTCTTGTGGCATTGTCTGTCCCAGGGAGGAATTTCTAGGTGCTACTGTCAAACACATCCTGGAAGAAAGGTCGAGAAAAGAGCAGTCACTTGAATTTTTTATATCTGTAATATAAATATTGTGATTGTTTTGGGCTTCTAATACCTTTTCACAATAGAAACTATAGTTTTCTGTTCATTTATTTAATGTAAGGTAGTAATCAGAGTAGAACATATTTAACATGCATAAATTCTCACTGGCATTTGTTGCCATAGCAGTGGAGCACCTCCCAGGGTGATCAGAGTTATGACAGTGACCAGGAGGTGAGAAACTCCTTGTAACTCCTTAATGCCTCCTACCTGTTCCTTCGTTCCCTAGCAACAATGTCTCTTTTTTCCAATTATAAGTTCCTCATAATTATCACACTCCTCTTCTTTCAGTGACTAAAGTGCAAAGTAAGCTGATGGCACTTGATTGGAAAAGGGCAGACTTTAGTCTCTTCAAGGATCTGCTTGCTGGATAGAATGGGACAAAGCCCTGGATGGGAAGGGAGCCCAGGAAAGGTGGTCAGTATTCAAGGATCATCATCTGCATGCCCAGGACCAATGTGTCCCAGTGAAGAGGAAGGCAGGCAGGAGTGCCAGGACGATGAGCAAGGAATTCCTGCACACAGTTACGGGTAAAAACAAAGTTCACAGAGGATGCAAGCAAGGACAGATATCCTAGGAGAAGTACAAAGAAACAAGAGATCAGGCTAGGAAAACAAAAGCACAGAGTGAATTGCATCTGGCAAGGGGGGTTATGGGCAACAAGAAAAATTTCTACAGGTATGTCAGTGATAAGAGGAAGGCTAGGGAAATGTGGGCCCACTCCAGAAGGAGACAAGAGAGCTGGTCACACAAGATGTAGAGAAGGCCGAGGTACTCAGTGACTACTTTGCCTCTGTCTTCACTGGCAAGGACTCTGGTGACACCCCCCATGTTGCAGGAGCCAAAGGCAGGGACTGGGAAAGCAAATTCTCCAACTGCAGCTGAAGAGCAGGTTCAAGACCACCTAAAGAACTCAAAGGTGGACAAGTCCATGGGAGCTGATGGGATTCACCCACGGCTCCTGAAAGAACTGGCAGATGAAGTTGCAAAGCCAGTGTCCATCATATTTGAAAAGTGAGGTCAGTCTGGTGAAATTCCTGCTGACTGGAGAGGGGGAAACAGAACCCCCGCTTTCAAAAATGGAAAAAAAGAAGACCCAGGGAACTATAAGCCAATTAATCTCACCTCTATGTCTGGCAAGATCATGGAGGAGATCCTCAAGAAGGCTCTGCTAAGACAAGCAGATAACAAAGGTGTGGTTGGTGCACTAACCAACCTTGCCTCACTAAGGGCAAGTCCGGCCTGACTAATCTGGTGGCCTTTTATGATGGGGTCACAGCCTCAGTGGACAAAGGCAGAGCAACAGATGTCATGTCCAACATAACAAGGACATAGAGCTCTTGGAACATGTCCAGAAGAGAGACAAAAATTATCAGAGAGATGGAGCACACCCCTGTGAAGACAGGCTAAGGAAGTGGGGGCTCTTCAGTTTCTACCTTTTCTAGTTTTGAGCTCACCCTTCTTCTGGTTCTCTGGTTCCCAAGGCTGATGGTTTCCCTTTGATGTCATTGCTGTTGTGGATGTTATGGCCAAGTGTCAGCCCGTGGGGTCCTTTGGGAAGGATAAAGTGTCCATGCTGATAGTTTGTTCCTGACTCTAGGACCCACTTGAAGTTTCTTTTATTTGTTAGCTAACACACTTTCACACCTTTCTCTTTCTGCATTGGTCTGACATTCCACCGGATGTGATCACTATGTGATGTTTTTTACGTGGATCCTATTATTTTGTTTTCTTTGTTAAGAAACCAAGCTTTGTCCAGTTCCTCTGTCTTCAGGTCTGCATTTCTTTAACTAACAGCTGTGGGGTCTCCACTGTCAAGCCTGTTCCCCATCTCTTACCCACCCCTGCCAGTACTCCTCTGTGCTACAGTCTCTCTATCAAACAAGACCTGCATTGTATAATTAAGTTGCTGTTATAAAGCCATGGCAGTACCATACAAGGATCAAAGTAGCAAAGCAAATTAGCCATTGGCCCCTGTTTGATTAGAAAAATTGCTCATCCTATACCCTGAAAACCCTTTACAATGTGGGGAGCAGGGCAAGGATTGTGCTGTGTCCTTTTAGTGCCATCTAACTCAAGCTTTTCTTCAATGCCACTTTTGGAGTTTAATATAGTTGCAGATATTTATTCACTGTTTGCTCTCTGGATTATCTTAATTGAAATATGTGCAACTGCCAAAATTAGTTACCCTCAGATTGCCTTGCAATGCCTTTGCTGCATGGTAATGCTTTTATAGACTCATTTACGAAGGGTAATAGTGAGTAGGCCTTGTTTCCTGTTTAAAATTAAGAATTTGATTTTTATCTGGATCTAAATAAATTCCTGCTCTGAAACTGTGTTTTAATAATTTTTGCTTATATCACATCTAATTCACATGTACTGAGGAGACAGAGCAGCTGTGTAATTCAGTGATATCAGTAGTGATTGTGAAGCTGGGGCTTCTAGCCTCTCTGCTCTGCTGCCAGCCTACTGTGGGATTATAAAAGAAATGTCATAACTCTTTATTTTCTCCACTTGAGTCATAACAATTTGTATTTCAAAGAGAGACACATTTTCTAAGCATAGAATTGTCTCAGTCTGCTCATTTTCGACTGCTTTTAATAGTTACATTATAGAATAAAAATCACATCTCTGCTACAGTTTGTTCTCTCAGAATGTTTTTCTGTATTGTTATGGTCAAGTCTTACCAAGAAATGGGGATTTAGAAACAAGAACTTGAGATACACTGGGTCAAAGTCATTATGGCTGCTTAAGTGTTTAATACACAGGGAGCAGATGGTAGAAGTGCATATTAAATTTTTATAATGTAGGGGAATCATGAGAAGAGTCTAGGAATCTCTGTACAGACTTCTGCTCCTTAAGTTTTCATAAGAGATATGGAAAAGGGGATGAACAACAGATAGTGTGATAAAGCTGGGCTAGTAGAAGAAGTAGGAAAACCAAATGAAAGCAGCAAGTGGCAGACTTAAAGCAATTGACATTTCTTTGCATTAACACATACTTTTACCCTAGAAGTACTTACTATGGAAACTGTGCATGCTAAAATGCACACAGATTCCAAAATGACTGAATCATACCAAGTTTTTTACCCTGAACTTCAGGAAAGCAGACTGTGACCTCTTCAGGGACCTGCTTGTTAAAGTGCCATGGGATAAAGACTTGGACAGAAGAGGGGCCCAAAAAAATCTCGTTGATATTCAAGGATCATGTTCTCCAAGCTCCAGAGCAATGCATACCAACTAAGAGAAAGCCAGGGAAGTGCATAAGTCTGTGGAGCCTGACAAGAACCATCTATGGCTCCTGAGGGAACTGACAGCTGAAGTGGCAAAACAGCTGCCATCATATCTGAGAATACCTTGAGAAGCCATGGCAGTCTGGTGAAGTTCCCACTAGCCTGAAAAGGTAAAACATATCCCTAATTTTTAAAAGGAGAAAAAGGAAGCCAGGGAACTGGAGGCCAGTCAATCTCACCTCTGTGCCTGGAAAGGTCATGGAGCAGATCCTCCATGCTAAGGCACATGGAAATTAGGGAGGTGACTGATGACAACTGGTATTGCTTCACCAAGGTCTAATTGTGCCTGAAAATGTTGGTGGCCTTCTATGACAGGGATACAGCGTTGGTGGATAAGGGGAGAGCAACTGGTGTCATCTACCTGAACATGTGCACAGGGTTTGACACTGTCCCACATGACATCCTTGACTCTCAACGGGGGAGAAAGAGAACTGATGAATGGACCATTCTGTGACTGAGGAATTGGCTGGATTGTTGTACTCAATAGCTCAATGTCCAAGTAGGGACCAGTGACAGGTGGTGTTCCTGGGGTGTCAGTATTGGAATTGGTGCTGTTTAACATCTCCGTCATTGACATGGATGCTGGGATTGATGCACCCTAAGCAAGTTTGATGACACCACGCTGTGTAGTGTGGTGTGGTCAACGCAGTGGAGGAAGGGATGCAATCCAGGGAGATCTTGAAACACTTGAGAGCTGGGCCTGTGCAAACCTTATGAAGTTCAGCAAGGCCAAGTGCAACCAGGGTCACAGCAATCCCAAACACAGATACAGGCTGTGTGGAGAATGGATTCAGAGATGTCCTTGGGGATGCTGGTGGATGTGAAGCTCTAAAGGAGTTGGCAATATGATTTATGTAAAAATTTCATAAAGCTTTTTCATTGGTGCCCTTCTGTTATTCCCTAACTTCTGGGTAATCTCCCTTAGAATTACTCTACAATACTCCTGTAAGCAGCTATTTCAGTGTTTTCCAGGGGTTTTGAGCATTCGTGACTTTGCAGGAGTGGGTCTGCTATCTCAAGGCTCCTGTGACATGCAAGTATTTGGGACAAGACCAGCCTTTCTCTTTGTTTGACTGAGACACTAGAACCCTCTGTGTGTGACATTTAGGTGTATCACAGGTAAGGAATAACAAGGACTGTGTTTCTTTATGCTGATTAACTGCTGTCTTTTATTAGAATCATAAAATCATTTAGGTTGGAAAAGATCAATGAGTCCACTGCTAAACTGTGTCCTTCAGCACTACATCTACATATCTTTTAAATGGCTCCAGGGATCATGACTTCAGGACCATTATGAAAGAGATTGCCTTTCATTCAAATGATTAATAGGCAAAATACTGGCAAACATGGCTTTTGAAACATACCATTACAGCAAATATTAGTGATCGTCTTAAACTTCTATTCTGCTTTGGTTAAATCAGGAACAAGGTGCATTGAAGATTTACATTGGGTATGTTCTCACTTCAGGGCCAAAGTGGACCTTCAGGAGGAAAGTCAGTACCACCGAGGCCTGCTAAAGCAGTATCTAAAAAACGGGTAAGATCCACAGAGTCATGAGTCTCTTTTTTTTTTTTTCCCTTCATTATCTATGAGATGTAAACTAGATTCAGTCAGGACACAGACATATTTTATGGGATTGGTAATATTCCAATTGATTTAGCAGTAAGGGCTTGTTCTAAATTTCCACAGAGAAGGGAATTACACTAGCAAGTTTGAAAAATAATGGCAGCTAAAAAGAGGCATAATTTAGATAAATTGCAGGATCAAAAAGATTAAAATAAAACAATTGCAATGTAAATTCCTGAACACAAGCTGACACAGGATGAGACAACTGCCAGCTCAATTTAGGAAATTCAATAGATAGCCCATATTAATACAGAAATACAAGCATTAGAGAATGTTAACTTTTTGACTGTTAGCTTAATGATACTGTTTTTCTGTTGGGCAAAAAAATGCTTACATCTTTATTTAACATACTTTTCTTGAATTTAGCTCTTTTGGCATGTATGGAAGGATAGTTTCACCATGCTTTATACAGGCATGGTGAAAAACATCTTTTCACTTTCTTAGGACAAATCATGATCTATTAAATGTGTGGATTGGTGAAGATGTTAAGAGAATGGTGACTCTGTGAAGACCTTGGAGCAAAAGCAAGGATCTTTTGATTCCTGACAGTCTGTGGGAAAGGAGCTGAGCTACAGTCTGTGGGAAAGGAGCTAAGCTATGCCTGATAAAAGAGAGCAGATGCCTTTGCTCTGATAAGAACAGTAATTTTGACCCCACAGAAGAAGTTGAAAAATTTCAAGGAAACTGTGGAAAAGTACAAGAGAACATTTGGGAGGGGTTTTTCCTTTGGGGAAAAAAGAGGCTGCAACCTCTGACTTCCCCTGGATGCCTGGCACATGCTGAAGTCCCTGTTAGTCAACCACTACATATTTTCACAGAGCATTGTGATTTTCAGCTTTGTGGCACTCTGCAGATAGCCAAGCTTTGTTATCCTTCACTTATGTCATGGACTCATTGGCAGCTCCACGTGGCTATACATTTTAGGACATCTAAGCAAACTGTATTTAAAAGGATGATTGATTTATTTTAAATCAACCCATTACACTTTTCAAATTGAGGGAAAAATTTTGCCTGGAGCAGATGAACACTTTAATCAGCAGCTTTTCATTCTGGTGGTTTATCTGTAATGACAACTAACTGAAATTAATAGTGCAGTGATTCCTTTCCCGTTAATGATATCAAATCATATCAACCAAAGACCAGTCCAAGGAGAGCAGCTCTTTGTGTTTGCAGAATGCAGATCCACTGGTCTTTGGGAAAAAATGGTTAACATTTCTTTGGGAGCTGCATCTGCTCATTTGGGTATTACATAGTCAAAGGAAACAGAATTGCAAACTTGAAAACTGAAATTGGTGTTACTTGAGTTTAATTACTGAAGTTACTCCAGTTTCGTTACATGCCAGGAGTTATCTTCAGGCAGCAGCTCCTCCAGCCCACTGAATAAATGTAGCACTTCAGCAGTCTTCAGATTTGGACTTGCCATTTGGAATTATTTGCTAAAAGCACAGATGGATGGGGAAATGCTGTTTTGTCCTCCTTCCTCCATGCCTGGAGAAGTCCTGTTTTGGGAGGGACCAAAACAGTCATTGTGCACATTTTGTTTTTTCTGTGCTAGGATGAAGATGTCTCCACTGAAGCAGGAGAAGGAGATGAATGGACAGCAAAGTCTCAAGTCAAACCCCCAGATCAACTGGAACTGACTGAGGCTGTAAGTAAAGCAATGTCTCTAGTTGTCATGAGGTGTGTACAAAACTCTGTAAGCGTAAGCCTCCTTTTTATCCACCTGTTTTGGAAGAAAATGAGAGTAAAACTCTAGGACTTGCTAAAGTACAGTATCTGCTGCACAAACTGAAATGGCTTTTAGCAGGAAAAGAGGAAGACTGTGCTTTGAAACACAGTTGGGGCCTTATGAGAATGCACCTTCATGGAACTGATCCAAGAGGGGAATGGGGCCATGGCTTCCCTCATGTAAGGAACTGCTCAAAGCCAACACTCAGCTTTTGAATCTCTGTGTGTGATACACAGGATTGTGTTCTACAGTTTTATGGCCATTTGTGCTCATCTTAGTTCAGTAGGATTGCACTCAGTCATGCTTCCAACCACTGCTGTCTCTCTTTTCTGACTGCCATGCTAAACTCTAGTATTGTTTCCTCTCCTCCAATTAGCTGTCAAAGGGAAACTGCATGTAATTCCCCCCCACTCAGATAATGAAAACAATTAACAGTTTTTTGTCTGCAGTGGTTGATCCTGCCAACACTGTTACTGAGCTTGTTATTTACTCTCTTTCTGTACAGTATACACACAGATTGTCTTTATTGTCTTTCTAGTCCTATAGAATGCACCTAGTATTTTCAAGTGCTACCATAGCTTAGATAAGAATTAACATTACAGCTAAAGAATTGAAGAAAATCCACTGAAATATTATGGTAGGAAGAGAGATGACTGATCTGAATTCCAGCTTGGCTCCAAGCATTATTCTTGCAAAGGCATCAGCTGCATGTGAGGTATCTGCAGGGAACTGAACACCATAAAAGTGACTGTATATCTGGTGATTTTTGTAAGCTGTAAATTGTACTACTAGTGAAGTTATACTTATGATACTATTTTGTTCCCTTCCAAAGGAATTAAAAGAGGAATTTACACGTGTCCTGACAGCTAATAATCCCCATGCTCCCAAGAATATCGTCAGATACAGCTTTACAGTAAGTGTGGCATAACCTGTAAAGCCAGGATGAGATTTTTTCCAATTCATTGGTTTTGTGTTTCTGTTTGATTTGCATCCAGGTAAATTTTCTTTTAATGTGACTTCATCTTGTTACATATTTACTGCCAATGGTTCCTAAAGGGTTTTGCAAAGGATAAAAGTCTAAAAGCATTGACATATTTATTCAGAAGCATGATGTAACAGTTATTCAACCAATCTGTCAGCAAACACAATTAATGGAGTTCATGTCAGACAGTAACTATTTCCATACTATGGGGATTAGATGACAACAGGCAATGCTTAGTCAGTGTGTAAGATAGTTATGCCTCAGTATTCTCATATCAAGATTCAGTTGTTTGGATGATAGTAGAGCTCAGAAATGTTCTTTGTGCAATCACTGTGAAGGGCTCTATTTACGATGAGTAAGAGTGAGCAGGGGAGGGTGCATGAAATGCTGCTGGGAAACATCCAAGAGTCACAGCTTCATTTTGTGTGTGCAGAACATATGCACAGCCTCCTCCTGCTAGCATGTACAGCTAGCAACACACACTGCTGCAGGGGGAGAGTGGAATGATGGCTTTGTCTTCCACTCCTCCTTTGGAAGGGTTACATCTTCTGAGAGAAAGGACGCAGGGATGGCTCCTCCAGCTTTGGCTTGGTATATTATCCAGTGTTAGGCAGACAACCAGGTGAAGTATTCCTGAGCCTGTCTCTGTTCTGCTGCAACTAGTCTGACAAACCATTACATGAGATCAGCAGAGAAAACAGATCAGTCTTCTGGAATCAAATAAATCTCTTCTATGTGGAGTTGATGTTTTCCGTATTTATGGGATAGAAACAAGTGATCAGTGATCAGTATCTTCAGGTCCTCCACTGTGACTAAAATGGATTTGAAGCTATGCTATGACTGGTACAGAAAGCAGTCATGTTTTAAAGAAAAAACTATTGAGGTATCTTTGGCCTGCAGTGGCTTCTGATTGCTTTTAGGTACAGCTCAAAATCTTAATACCCAGTTTGAGCCTGGTTGTGTGCCTGCACTATACACTGGTCTATAAGCAAGTGCTAATCAAGCTAGTTTCAGGCAGCTAAATTCATGCAGTGCTTATTACCTGGCCATGGTGCTCAGAGGCTGTACTCTTTCCATATCAGAGCTGCTCTTTATGAATGGTGCTGCTCTTGTGCAGGTAAAACAATGCGTGCAGGAATCCCAGCACAACAGGACAGGAGAATCTTAGCGAGTGCTGTGTGGTGGATGACCACTAGATCTATATTTAAACCTGCTGTGGTAGTGGTGGAGTACTAGAGGTTTCATGTTCTTGCTTCTTTTTGTTGTATTTTTAATTTATGACTCTTAGGGTCCTCAGATATAAACAGCTACTGGAAGAAATTTGGTGTAACTGCAACAGTGACAAACATGTATTTATCCGTGTAGATCTTCTTAGCCTTAACAATTTAGGATACACAGTATTTCCGGTTGTTTTAAAATATTGTGTTTCCATGCTAATTTTATTGGGGTTTTTCCTCTTTGTAGAAAAGAGCATACGATCCACTAAGTCATGTTGATCACATGGCCATTCACTTTTCTTTGAATGGAAACATGATACCCAAAGATTCAGATGAAGGCAGACGTCAGAGTGTCAGATCAAGCACTGAATCAGGTAGGTTTATTATCTGAAAGCACAATATTTTTTCAGCTAAGCACTGGTACCATTTGTTTAACATGAAGAAATGATCATGCTTCATCACCACAGAACTGAACAGCTCCTATTTTGGCTTCCATCCTTCTCAGGAAACAAAACCAGAAAAAACAATCAGAGAGATGTTTGCCACAGCACAGAAAACAGAGCATGCTTTTTGAGTCATATGAACACTGAAAATGAATTTTTCAGAGCTATCTAGAGGCTTCTAAACATCCCCCACTGCCACTAGTTGGACATACATGTCTAAATTCCTTAGCCTGCTTTGGAAGTTTTGACCATGATTTAAAGTATTAAAGCAGAAATGTTTGCAGACTATGTGGTCATTCAGGAAGCTGTCATATACTGGACCAATTCTTACACTCTTACACTCTTACTAGGTCATCTACTTCTGGACAGAATAAGATACAAAATATTGAGCTGGTTGGACATTTGACTTGAGCTACTATCATCATTCCTAGGTTTTCAAAGGTACCAAGAAAGGTACCTTAATTAGGCTGTAAACTCTGTTGTTAATAAAGAGTTCTATGTTTGAATTTGCAGCAGGAAAACATGTACTTCCTAGTGATTTTCTCATATTTCTGCTGTTTATGAAAGGGGAAGTTGTGTCACGAATTGTGTCCTTTCAAAGCATTAACTGTCATGCATGATGACAACACTAGATGAACTCCTGAAAACAGTTGTTATATCCCTTGTTGTTTTACACTTAACAAAATGTGCATGAGGATTTGAAGTAGGACAAAGTGCTGAACAGCATCTTCAGTGCCATGAAAGCATGAAAGCAACAACAATTGGCACTGCTTTTTGTAGTTTACAAGTCAGCTAGTTTCAAGCAGCCTGATGCTACACATTTAAGTCTCTGATTGGAATGTAGACATCCATCATTCTCTGACAAGACTAGTGTATTAATTTTTACCCAGATAAACAGGGACAAACCATGTTGCAACTCCTGTATATCTTGAAAACATTCTTCGTGGTCCTACATAATTGAAGCAATTTTTGGAGGGCAGAAAGGTGAAAGGATACCCAGAAATAAATCTACTCAGATCAGAAGTGGATTCCAGGAATGTATTTGTTCCAGCCACAATTACTGCAGTTTTATTCTGGTAATAACATTGTCTCTTATTATGGCTTTGAACAAATAATCACCCTCTAAACTGGAGATTGGTTATGCTGTTTTCTAATAAGATACCATTAGAAAAGGATGCGACTGTATACTAGCGTATCAGAAGACAGAATCTGCAGAATAAGTGATATAATAATAATAATAATAATAATAATAATAATAATAATAATAATAATGTTCTATTATCCTGGGCTTATTCACTTATCCTTTCTATCATCAGAAAAGGCTCCTGACGAGACAGCTACTGTAACATCTGAACAGGCAGAGTTAAAAGATGAAGAAAGTGCAGGAGATACTCAGGTAATTCTCCACAGTCATCTGAGAGCTGTCTATTTTATTTTTAATTTTAGATTTGAAATTCCTTTATTACAAAATGTCCTTGCTGAGAAGTTTCTGTGATTGATTCTTTCATGCCTGAGACATCTCTGCTGTAGGTGAGATCCTGCAGATTCTAGTCAACAGCTAGGGTCCTTCTGCCATTTTTCATCTTGGTGAAGCTGTGCAGGGGAGTGAGGTCTCTATTCTCTTCGTAGGGGGAATAGAGGGAATGTCTTTATCCAGGTATTATATCAAGACAGGCTATAATTTGCTGGGATCTGGAGTATTCCTGGGCAGTCTGTGCATCCCTGAAAGAGATATTGGAAAAACAAAATGTGGTGGGATGAAAGCAGCAGGTATAACTACCTACAATAATCAGTGTCAGGATTTAAAGACATTTGGCTGATCAGGAAAGGAGTGTGCTGTGAGAAGTTCATTCTCATCCACACGGTGTCAGGCCCTGGAATCAGGTAACCTAGATTCAGGTAAAGCTCAATGTCTATCAAGGGAATAAAAGTACAGGGTAGCAAATTCTAACAGAGGCTTCTGGTCCCTGAGTCAAGCTTATCAAAGGTGGTCATGCTCTGTTATCTCATTTATTCTGTGAATGTTTTAAAGACTTTGTTTTAAAGTAATTTCAGTTCCTTGTTTTTCATATTCCTGTTCAGATACTGTTAGGGAATCTCCCTGCTCCAGTTACTGGGAATCTCCTAATTTCCATTTTAAGTAATGATTCTTCAATTATAGTTTTCTTCACTCAGCAGCAGAATTCCAGAGACATAAGAAGCTCTTTTGAAGACGGAAAGGGGTGTCCGGTTCTTTCAGGATGGAGTCACTGCTCTATTTTCTTGCAGGCTGAAGGGGAGGAGCAGGAGGAAAAGGCATCAGTAACAGAAGAAGTAGCTGAGGCAGCAGAGGCAGAAGAGCCTCCACCCCCAAAAGTGGCAGAGAAGAAGCTTGCAAACCAGTTCAACTTCACTGAGAGAGCTACAAGGACAGTCACCAACCCTATGCGGGTATGCTGCCATTCCTTCAGTGGTTTGAGAGGACATGTGGATCATCTGTATTTGTGTCATATCCTGTGGTCTCTGTGGGTACTACTAGGAGAAAAAAACCCCAATGTTTTAATATAGTAAAGCATTTGGGATCATGAAAACAGTGACAGAATAATTCTTACCTTATGAATTCTGGGGCAGTCTGCAAGTTTTGGTGCTACTGTAAATACTTAGATATATTAGACATAACATGTCTAATAGCTGCTTAGACATTAGCTGCTATTTTCTCATCTGCAAAAGTATAGAGCAATTGTTAGAGTAATAGCTGAGGGACTGGAATCCATGAGTTAATTTTCCTTTTGCCAAGAGTCTCTCTGTGGCACTATGCTTCAATTCTTACCTATGGAGCAGGGATATAAGTGCCCCTATATTAAAAGGATAAAGATGTTTTTAGGTACTACAGTACTACGGTAGGGTACAACAGTAACAGACCCATGTAAGTATGGTAAATCTTTACTGATGCTGTGTGGTACATCTCTCTCCCATTCTGTGCATGCACCTTCAGATCAGTACATACCCAAGACCTTATGTTCCTTCCTAACCTGCTGAGCTTGCAGCCATTCCCAGTGAGTGTGTCTTCACAAGGCCTCCTGACCAACCAGTACTGGTTATACTGGACCCCATTTCAGTGCTCACAAAGGATCTTTCTGAGTGAGAAATACAAGTTTCAGAGGGAAAATTCTCTTATTTGCCTTGCTGCCTTAGAACCAGAGTATATGTAGAGAGAACCTGCCTACCTCTTGCAGCTGTTGCAGCTGAAGTGAGATGCCTTTACATCTGATGGGTTGGAGAGATCTAGGAGTTACTATCTTGCTGAAGCTACTGCCTACTACAAGGACTACCAAGCCATCTCTCTGTACTAGTAGAGAGACAATCTCAGGGAAGTTCATCCAGCAGTGGGGTGCTTACAGCAAAGACTGAGCTGAAATTCTGTGTCTTGAAAATTACCAGTGAAGGCCACATAATTTGTTATTTCTCTGACTCTGTCTGCATATTCTCTTCCTATTGACTTCACTGGAAGGGGTTTGTGTGCCTCTGTGTGATTCTGCCTCTGAAAGCAAAATATAGACCTTAAATAACTGTGAAGAACTGCTGTGTGTGGTACAGGATGTGTAGCTTCTATTTCTGAGACTGCTCCATTTCAGAGGTCAGTGACATGCTACAGGCAGATTCTTGAAAATCTCCTAACACAACAGTTTTTTGGAAGAAAATGCTGTGCTGTGAAATGAAAACTTCACTGAAAAATAGTAATTTATTTCAGAATGTTGATGTAGAGTTGATAAAAATATTTCAATAACATCAGATGAATTGTTTATAGGTTATGTCCTCTTCAACTGTTTTTTCAGTTTGTTGGGTTTTTTTAGTTATTATTAACTTTTGTACCCAAATGGGTTTTTAATATATAGACTAAAACTTTACAGATTTGGTAGCATATCATAACTGTTATCATAATTGGAGGCAGAATATTTCAAATGGTAGAGGTGAACGAAATAATTTCAACTCCTTCCAAATGAAATCTGAAATCAAGTATTTTAACTGTGTTGGAAAAAAATGAGGTCTTCTTCTGGTCTACAAAAAAAAAATCAGTCTGAAGGTGCATGATCACCAAAAATGTCTCAGCAGTGCTCTGGGAGTCATTTGGATGTTGAATTAATCTTAGATCAATACTATACTAACTACCTGCCATGAGGATGCTGTGTCCATGGCTCATCTGTGTCACTAAAAAGAGTTTCAATGCAAACATTATATTACTTTATGCTTTTTCTTTATTCAGGAAAAAGGATGTCAGTCAGAACCTACACCTCGTGAAGTTTTCTCAGCCACTGCTAACCAGGTATATCCTTTTTACTTTAATTCTTTTTTTTAGTGTATTTAGGAAACTGAGATATGATATGCTATGTTTGCACTCCTTACAGCAGAATGAACTCCCAGGCTGTGGATTTGATCTCTGGTTTAAATCTGAAAGCAAACTAGTATGCCCCTCTTTTCTGCCTAAATGTGTGAACTTGTTAGTGGTTTATATTTCTGAGGTCAAGATTTGCAGTTTAGCTGCTTTTGATTGATCTATCACTTGCCAGCAACCCTGGTCAGTCTCCTGTAGAGAGTTTTAAGTAAGTGGAAATGGAAAAATCACAGAAGAATTATTCTGGACTCAGCAAGACATGGGCTGCAGTGGAACTCTACAGGAGCAGGGACACAATTGCAACTGCTCCTTGAAGGCATGGACTCCTCTGACTGTCTTCGGGTGGGTGTTGTCCTGTTGCTGAAGATCTTCCATCACAGTGTGGGTGGGTGAGCTGGTTATTTAGGAGGTGCTGTCATCCAGCATTCAACACCCGGTCAGATGCAGGACACCTCCATTAGCTGATCCCACCAGAGGCAGAATCAATGGGGTCTCAAAATGCAGGAAAAAAAGAACAAAAAGACACTTAGGACATACCTGTATGCTAGCTCCATTTTGAACACTGTGTTTTGAGAGTGGAGACCTCTGAAGATTTGGTATAGATTTTGTACACAAGGGTTCATGGTGTTTTGGGGAATGTTGTTAAGGGTTTTTTATTTGCTAATATATATTGTTGCATTATTATTTAAAAATAATTGCCTGATTTTATCTGTATCCAAAAACATGTTTCTCAAATCTGAAGCTGAACCCAGTGAGAACTACAGCATAAGCAATGGGGCATAAGCCTGTTACTGTAGACTTAGCTCTGTTTTATGTAGTGAGAATGTGCCTGTTTACTCACTATGAAGAACTGTCCCACAATTGTAATACAACAGTATTTTTGCAGTCTCTTAAAAATCTATAAAATATTTTGCATATTACATATGAACATATTACATGACATTTTACATATGAAATACACTATAATGTTAATTGGAAAGGGAATGTAGCCAATGCTGCTGCTGAATTCTCACAGATATTTGCAAAATGTATTTGTGTTCTTTTGTTACCAGTATACCACAGGAACAACCAGAATAAAGTGTAAGGTAATGGCAGCAGCTTAAAAAAATGCTGCTATGGGAAACTGATAGGAAAGGGAGCAGAGGTGTCCCTGTCAAGCTGCAAAATGTAACCCAGTTTATTTCTGAACTTCAAATCAGAGTCATTTGCCTCCTTCTAGCTGGACTTTCCTTCTCTTTTTGTGACAGCAAGGTTACTAAGAGCTAGAAAGAACTTTTTATGATAATCAGGCTGTCACTAAAATGTTTCATTAAATGTTTGAAAATTGAGGAGAAAGGTTTCCCCTTGTTTTCCTTTTATTCTGTTGAAAAATTGAGTGGATATCAAATAGTATTTCGATGTAATGTGGTTTTTTCCTTAACTTCTTCTTTCTTGTTCTTCCTTATGTTTCAAATTTCCTCTTCCAAAGTTTTCTGTTCTCCTTCTCATCACATCTTCTTAGTTCTTTCCCTGATGTTTGAAACATCTTTCCACCTTGATTCTGTCTGCAAATTTACAACACAATGCAGATTTTTGCTGAAGTTTTCTGCTACCTTTCTTTACTCCAATGTTCTGCTTTAAATTTTGTGTTGAATCATACTCCCTTTTTCCTTTTGTTTTGTCCTGAAAGTCATGTGCCTGCATCAGGCACAGTACTGGCACTTCAGTATTAATGTATAATTCTTAAATAGGAACTTTTGGTTCCACTCAGGTAAGACATTTCTGGCATGTGGCATAGCAGAAGATGTAAAACTCTTTTCAGTTTCCATTTGATCAAATGCTGCAGTGTTGGAGTCCAAGATTTAAATTGTGTCAAGCAGCTAAAATTTAATTTTCCAACACCACATAAGAAATGTCATAAAGCAGATGTTTAACCCATGTTTCCTATTAGAGACTGGTAAATTAGCCAAACATAAAGTCCTACAAAAACAAGATAGAGTCAAAGCATCAAGGAGAATGTTGGGGGAAGGAAATTGTTGAGAATGCAATAACGTGTTCTTAAAAAGTAAGACATGCCCCATCAAACTTTTAAAATCCTGGGCTTCAATCCTTCATGTTTTCTGCAACAAGCCAGAAGTATCCAGCTGATTCCCATGGCAGTGTTACCTGTTTGAGAGCTGTCATATTTTTGTGATGGTGTAGATGGCTATTTTCTGAAGGATAATCAGGTCCTGATAAATCCTGTCTCTTTCTGTCTCTCAGTGGATTATCTATGATGCCTATGTGGAGGAGCTTCAGAAAATAGAAATGTCAAAAGAGAAGGAAAAACCAAAAGCTCAGACAGCAAAGAAAGAAGAGAAGAAGAAAGGAAAAAAGTTAACCTCTCTGGAGTCACAGGTACATTTCATAAAAGTGGAAGGAGCCAGCTCAGATGGGTGATGAATGCACCTATAATGCAGGTCAGCTGAAAACTAGCTAGTTCTCTCAGCTGGAAAGTAACAGCCCTGAGAAATGCAAAAATTAGTTTCTGCTAGGAACAGTATTTCTGAAATAGGATTTCCATTTTGATGCATGTTTTCTGGGAATACAAAACAGTGTGAAGCCAGAATCTTGTCTTCAAACCTGATTTCCAATTGGGTATATGGCTTTTTTTGAACTTTATCATGTTTGTGTCTCATTTTTATTAGTTAGTGAAGTACAAAAGACTCAAATAAATAGAAACATTGTGTGACTTTTCAAATAATTTTAAGTGGTGCAGAGTTTTTACATAAAATTTCCCAATCTAGAAGGCAAAGAAATTAAGGATTCTTTCAAAATGTTATTAAAACATACTAAAACAAATTTCACCCATTTTTATTATTTTACTGGTAGTTTAAATAATCATAGGTTACCTATATTCTATCTATATACTATAAATAGCATGTAATACAGAATTTATATAAAAGTAAATAATAATTAACAGAAATCAAAGCCTACATTTTTAAGATTGAATAATTATTCTGGGGACTAAATTGGCGGTGGGGGGATCTCTGACATGTTGTTTATTCATTGAGCTGGAAAGTGACAGAGGCATCTCTCTCCAGTGTTTGAAATGATCAGTAATTACACAGCTCAGTGATATCTCAGTTGTTGTGATGTGATGGCCTCTAAGAGGAGGTCAGCTGCTCTTGAGTCCTCTGGAGCAGCAGAGTGAATGGCAAGGGTTGCTGACCCAGAGTAGCTTCCATTAGCCTGGCTTCTCAGAATAGCAGGTATCATAACTCCTGCCAAGCTCCAAGCTGGTGTGATCTTTCTCTGAGGGTGGTGCTGAATCCTAAACCAGAATGCTCCCAGAAGTAGCCTCTGAGTGCCTTGCAGGGTTGCCACAGTCCATTCCCCTAAAATGACAATATCCACATCACAAAAATGTCATGCCACTTCATGCACTGAGAACATAATATGGCAACCCTGAATGATTTTCTTCATGCTCCAGAATGTTTTCAGGAGGTCCAGGGAACTTTCTGTTATGGTTTAATGGAGTTTGAGCTGTACAGAATTGTGGGTGGTCCTTTCAAAACCCCCTGCCTGGGTTAAACCATTTAGAAGGCAAACTGAAATATTTTCTGTATGACTGGAGTGAAATGCACTGAGAAGTACAGCAGTAAAACATGGAAGTTAGTTCTTTGCTTGCCCCTAGAATAGGTGGAGTTACATTGCATAATGAAGATTTATCTATGTAATAAAAGCTGGCTCCTGAAAGTTGCTTTAGCACTTTCATACCATATGGCTGATTCAACTGTAGAGGATTTGGCTGGCTTAACTACCACAGCAGCACTGTGCCATCAAAACCCTTTACTAGAAACAGAGAGAAGAGGAAGAGGGGAAGGGAGAGGAGAAAACCAGAAACAAAGTACAGTGAAGCCATTCACTTACTGAAGAATAAGGGGAAAGAGCAAGGAAGACCTGGGTTGGCAAAGCAAAAGAGAGTCAGCCAGCAGAAAAAAAGAATGGATTCCATGGATCAACCAGGAGATGGTGGTGAGAAACTCTTGGAAATCTCTCAATATGTATGTCACTGAAATGCATCTAGGGAGAAGAGGATGAGCTTGTATCTGAAGGCAGTGATACAGCATTTGAAACTTTTCCTCAGTTTTCAATGAAGGCAGCAAACAGAACGTGGAGAACACAGACTAATGAAGAAGAAAGTTTCTGAGCTGAAAATAGTTGGAAGCAGAGACAACTAGGCAGAAGTGTTGTATCTGCTTGTCCAGTTCTTACTGTTCCTGAGCCAGTCCTGGTCCAGAGGTACTCTTGGTCTGATCCAGTATGACCATCCTCATCTTGTGTGAGTGTAGAAATGACAATATCTGAGGTAGTAGCAAAATGGAAAGAGCTTAATACAGTTAAGTTAACTCAAGTTAGCTCCTCTCACCCCGAGATGACAAGGCACATTATCACACGTCTGATAGTAAGGTTTAGTGACTGCATCTAAAAAGGGGTAGACCTATATAACTGAAGTATAAGAAGTAGGTATTGTATGTAAGAAGGGTAAAAATTGTTCCATTAGTCTGATGTTTAATACTATATGAGGCATGAGAATTAATATGGATGGAAAGAGTAGAGATTTGTGAGTAAGTATGAAATGGAACAAAATAGCACATGTTTATCAAAGGTAGATTGTGGCCAAATAATTTCATCTCTTCCTTTGATAAGAGAAAAGTTTTGATTTTCCTTAAAAAGGGAAATATAGTAAAAGTAATTGAGCTGAAATTCTGTAAAGGTGTTGCTATAATGCCTTTAGGAAATTATTAGATAATCCAGAAAATTAGAACAGATATTGGAAACAGTTAGTAGAGCAGACTGGGAGGCACCAATGGAGAGGAAGAGTACATTTTGGAATCTCAAAGCAATCTTTGATAAGGTAAGGGCTTAGAGTTTGAAATGAGAGGGAAAAATATGAGTATATGATTTGGTGGGCTGTGACATGTCTATGAGAAGACAAGTACATTACTGGAAAATATTGTGTGAAGCAGCAGACAAGTACTGTTTCTCTTATGTGAGGCAGGATAATACCTTATCTGGAATAATAGAATAGTACATAATTTTGATCACCCCTTTTCAAAGATGATAGATTACAAATTTGCACAGATATGAAAAAGAATATAAGGAATTGAAACCTTGAATACAAGAGGCTAAAAAGATCTTAGCATATTTATCTGGTCATGCAAAGGTAGAGAGGAAATCTGAGATAGATAACGGAGGATAAAGAAAAGAATTAACTGCCCCAGAGGATGGTGTTGATAGAAATACAGATGGATGTAAACCAGGAATTAGTTAAAGATAGAACTTACTGTCTCTTAAATCCTCTGAAGAGGAAGTGGTTGAGCAGTTTCTTATAAAATCCAAACAAAATTTTTATTTAACAGAGAATTGTGCACTCGTGAATCACCTGAGGTCCTCTCTGACTTGTCAAACTCACAATAGCATTTCTCCTTTCTGAGATAGGCCTGGTGAGACAGTCTGGCCCACAAAATTATTGGATGCTCTTGGATGACCACAGTTATTTTTGAAGTACCAGCTGAATGCAATTAACCCTCATGCTATTATTCACCTTTCTTGGCCATCCCAAGGTATTAGAATTAAAAGCAAACAGTGAAAATGAACAGATTAGTGCAGTTCTGGAAGTGAGTAACTACTTGTCATGATTCACCCTGGGGGAGTTTATTTGGGATTTGCTGTGGGTGTTTGCAGTGCTAGGAAAGAGGTGACAACATCCTTATACAGTGCTTTTTTGATTGCCAGCCAGAGGTTCTAGTGACTGTACAGATATTGCTGGAGACATGAGCAGTTACTGCACTGGTTTTAAGGTGGGGTTTGCTTTCTGGTTATGCAATTATACACCAAATATACAACCACAAGCCTTTTTTCATGCTTCACTTTACTGGAGTTACATATTGCAACTGGACAGCTGCTGAGAGGCATGTATGAAGCAGTTAGAGTTAATGGATAGTAGAGCAAGACCAAGACATTTATTTTCAAAATACTAGCCTATTATTCATCTTATATATGATTCCATTAACATTATTGCTGTTCTAAAAATAACTTATGCACAGAAAGAAATGAAACAAATTTATTACCTAACAGGCTTTCATTACATTTGGCTAACTAGCCCATAGCTGTCCTAAAAAAAAAAAAAATAAAAATTTTCAAACAGGTCTTTTAAAAAGGATAAACTAGGCTTACAACTTCCACAAAGGTTTATTTCAGTAACATACAGAATCAAATAATCAAACACAAATAGGACAGGATCCAGTGAGAAAATAACATACTCTGATCCAGCTTAATGCCAAAAATGGCTGCACTATTAACAGCATATCTACCTAACAGAAGATCTGACTTGTTTTTTTTTAATTCATCTGGGAAGTTTCCTGAATTGCAGGAAAAAAATTTACATTGAATAATACAGTTTCTGTATTCACAGGGTTTTAGTGTAAAGCCTGATGAAAAAAAATGATATATATATATGAGGCAGGATACAGCATTCATCTTTAAGAACACACAAAGTAAGCCTTATCTTCTGTTCTTCAACCCAGAATAACGTCTCAGTTTGGAAATTCAGAATGCTTACAGTGCAGATTTCCTTGGATGTGTAACAGAACAAGAGATGTGATCGTGCTCGTGTCTGCTGGGTACAGCACTGCCATTCCTCCCCAGTTCTCTCCAGTTGCATCTTAGCACAGAGGAGAGATTTTTACTTGCACAGTAGGTGTATGCAGTCAGCCGAGCTGGTGTGTCTGAGGAACCAGCAGGACTGAAGGGGATCTGTTCTATATACCTTGTAACTGTAACTTGAACGGTGTTGGAGGGAAAAGTGTTTATTGCTCTTCTCCTAAATCAAACTGTAACCTTTTCAACATTTTACCTCTGTCAATTAAGCTTACTCAGAGCAATATGCTGGTGGCAGCCAATTTCATTTTTATGGTCATGATCTCAGGATGATCTCATGGGCAAGTGTTAGTAAAGGTGAATTGCTTTTATTTTAGAAAGTGCTTTAGAGAAAGAGGTCTTATAAAGGCAGAAGCAGTAATGGCAACTTGCAGTCAGAAGAGAGAAATCCCAGCAATTAAGAATATTGATTTCTATTTGAGAGGTTTCAAGGATCCTCTTTCTTTCCCTCTTTAATTCTCTTAATACTTAAGAATTCCTAATGTCTAGGAAATATCATAGTGTGTTAAAATTCAAAACCAACTTTTTCTGTGCTTTCTTAAATTCTGAGCATTACAGTAAATTCTCTGTGCTGTTCTCAAGAAGTCCTCCCACAGACCTAGGAAAAATCTGAAGAACATCAGACTGGATACATTGTTTCACATAAAATCTCCAACCACAAATTAATGTGTAAAGAATGGTAAGAACCCATCAAGAGTGTCTCCCAGTTTCAAATATTCTTTTAGCCTCCAGCTATTTTTCAGCTGTTTAAGATTGATGTGCTTTGGCAGTTCTTGTGATGGGAGTTCTTGAAACTGTAAAATTCTTGCATCTACAGCACCCTTCGATGAGGAGCTGCACAGATGTGTCACCCTGTAAAAGTCACCTCTTTTTTCTTGTTTTGACCTTGACTTCCAGTAGCTTCACTTGACACCCCTACTTTTTGTATCAGAAGAGATAGTGAACAATTGGTCTCTGTCCACCTTTGCTGGGCTATTTACTGTTTCATAGACCTGTCTCATATTGTCCCAAGCCACCTACTCTCTAGACTGGCAAGTGTCATCCTACCCAGCTTTTCCTGTACAGAAACTACTCCAGACTTGGACCATCCTTGTTGCCCTTCTCTGAAATCGGTTCCAAATTCTGTTTTGTCATTTCTGAGGTGGGAGAAGAAGACTGCACACACTACTGAAGCTGAGGTCAAACATAGATTTATAAAAAATATTGCAGAGTATAGAATTGATTTTTTTTGTTTAAATCCTTTCTCCTGTCATCTTTATGTAGACCTTTGGGTCTCATGCTCTTTGAAATAAGAATCTCAGTCTTCCTTGGGTCTGTGCTGAGACCAAGAAAGAAGTAGTGGGCTGGGATGCACTTTATCTGAAGTCATGGTCTTGGTTCTGACTGTGTCTGTGCAGTGTAGTTTTGGCAAGCCACTTTTTCTTTCATGTTCGGAGCCCTCTGTGAGCTTTGACAAGGATGACAAGTTTCTATTCAGTGTCCTCACTGTGGAGGAAATCATGCTGTGCTGGCAGCCATCAGTCCCTAGCAGGGGTTTGAAGATGAAAGGCTTTGAAACACTGATGGGGCTTTGGGGAAGCTGTAGTAGGTGGGTATTCAGGTCGCTGGAGCAGCATGCTGTCAGAACACTTTGTATACACCTTGTCATTCTCACATCATTGCTCAGAGCTGTGCTGGCATTGTCCTCATGGCCCAGCACAGTCTGAGTATTTACAAGCTCTGCCTTTCACACTGGTGCCACATAGGATTCTTGTCCTATGCCCCTGTTAGTCCATCTTGGATTTTGCTACTGGTCACAGGCACACAGAGGGTAGACAGCACAAAAATTAGTTAGGAATACTGTTTAGTCAGAAGATTGCTATAAGACTGTGGTGATCAGGCACAGGTCTCTGTTGGGCAAGCATGCCAGCCAACCAGTCATCTGCTGACAGTCAAACAACCCATGTTATAATCCCTTTTCTCCATTTGCTGCTGCTTCCTCCATCCACCAGGATGGTTCTCTTTCTTCACCGTTGTGTCCTTCATTATCAACAACATGCCTCTAATTCCTTTCCCCCATTTATCACACATTTGCTGTGTTGATACCTAAGTTTGCTATTTCTGGCACAGTTTCCTAGGCAATCTTAACCTTACATGGTATTACTGATACAGTTACCTAGAGACTGCTGGCCTTGCCAGGATGCCACTCCCCAGAAGGTTTCCAGTACTTGCATACCTGAAGGTGTATCTGCATGCCCTCATATAAACAGGCTTGCCTGCTCTGGTGTTCCCTGGCCAGGAGGATAGGATTTTCCACATGCCACCTTTGCATGGTGGTTATATATTGTGTGAGCTCATGGATCTCTGAATGCATCAAGTTGGTATTGTTCAGAGGTTAAAGAACTCCTGAATCCTGTGGTCTTGACGTAATACATGAGACCTTAAAGCTCTCCAGGTAGAGTTGAGAGGATGCTTGTAATCATCAAGCACCTATGATTTCATTACTGAACCTAATGAACTACTATCAGGTGATATGGGAGAGGGATCATGTGTGTGCTTCTAGCTCGTCCCGTCATAAGGAAGCTTGAATGAGTTGAGGAAGACAAGACTAACTGCCTATGGATAAGTACCTAGCAAATGGCCTAAATCAGGAACAAACACTGAAGTTAGTGCAGCTCAGCTGTGGATGGCATCTTGCTAAACTTACAGTAAATTCGTTGTCTTAATTCAAGAGCCTTTAATCAAAGGACACAAGTTTTTTCAGTCACACAAGGTCTGACAGACTTGTAAACAGATAGGAAATACATTTTCTCTTGTTTTTTTTTTTTTTCAGCAGAGTGATGATATAAACAAGATCTCAAAGGCTGCTAAAATAGTGGAGCGGATGGTGAATCAGAACACATTTGATGATATTGCACAAGGTATGGCTTTGCTGAGAGATGATTGTAACTCAAACCAGAACTGCAGACGAGTAGCCACAGCTGTGGCAAAGGTTGAATAGACTGAACTAGAGAAACACTTAAAATCAGCAGGGCTAGGAATCTGCTGACTCTCACAAGGTTAACAGGACAGCAGACCATGGTCATTCAAAGGGCATGCCACATCAGCCCTGCTCTGAGCAGGCTGGGACCAGCAGGTTTGGTCAACATTGCTCTCCCTGCTGCACTTCCCTTCTGGATGTAGGTACTGGTGACAGCAACCAGTGCTGCAGAGCTCTCTGCTGGCTCTACAGGTCCCAGACAAGGCGACATACCCAGTCTTAGTTTATTTTTCCAAAGAACTTTGCTATTTCTGCTCAGTGTTCTCCCAAAAACCTTCATCCAGCTCCAGGAGTGGCCTGATGCCTCTCCTCACTCCAAGGAGTTCATCCTTTGTCTGCTTTTAGAACATCAGCTTTCTTTCAGTGAGAGGACTTGGTGCTTGGTTAAATGCATTTACAGGACCTGGGGGCTGGTTAGGATTAGAGACAGTTTTTGTATTAGTTGAGTTGTGCAGAGGCAGTGAGGTTAACAGTGTTTTTTAAAGCAGCCCTGGGCACTGCACTGTGATGATTTAGTTCCAATTTCCTCACTGGAATTTTTTCCTTGATTTTTTTTTTTTTTTTTTTGTGTGTGTGTGTGTGTTTTGTTTTAGTTTTTTTTTTTTTGTTTATTTGTTTGGGTTTGGTTTTTGTTTTTGTTTAGATTTTAAATATTTTGAGGATGCTTCGGATGAATTCAGAGATCACCACGGAACCCTCCTTCCACTCTGGAAGTTCCAATATGACAAGACCAACAGGCTGGCAGTTACTGCCATCTCCTGGTAAGTCTCCTTATTACAAATATTCTCAGCTGTTGGGCAGGGGAGTGGAGCTGGGTGCCATGGCACCTTAGAAGGCAGGACTGGTTTCCCTGCGAACACTGTTTTGAGTAATTACAGGCGGGTGCTTTGGCAGCACCTAGACGTGCCTGGTGCTTCTGCATGCAAAGCACCTTGTGTATTGCTGAATCTGCCAGGCTTGTGCCACTCAGCAAAGGGTGAAAGAGCAGCGGGTTCTGTGCAGCACTAGGGCAAAGTGGAGGCAGCTGGCAGACCAAAGAGTCCCTTCCTGGGAAAGCTGACGTGGGCATGTCATATTTTTGGATGTAATACTGTAGGAATCAATCCTAATAAGCCCAGGGGAGGAGAAAGGATGGTGACTCTATTTTTAACAAGTGTCAACACAGAAGAATTAAAGCAACAGAAAGTGAAATGCAATCATTGCATGTGCCAGTCAGGTATCACCATAAGAACCTGGGGTGCTGGTGCCAGACAAGACCTTTATGTATGGTACGTATTCAGCCACTGCCCAGAAAACAGTGGTATTTGTGCACTGGAATTGTACAGAGTTCAGTTTAACAAGCATTTACCCTGCTGTCAACTTTTGCATATTTATTTCTGGTCAGTCTATAACCAGTCTCTGATACTTTCAACTCAGCTTGCCTGTTTTCCTGGGATGTTAATGCCATGATTTTTACTGTATAAAAACACTCATCACTGACCTGAATGGGCCATTTTACTTTTGATCATTCTTCAGTCTCTCTTTCAGAGAGACTTCAGTTTCTCTCTTCAGTTTCTCTCTTCTTCAGTTTCTCTCTTTCAGTTCTCTTTCAGAACTGGCTTGGTTCATGCACTGAGCGTAAAACATACATAGTCATCTCCTGTCTTGTGCTCCCCTGCAGCTGGACCTCCTCTCACTTGTTTATACAATAGTGTAAACACACCTGTGTCTTGCTAAAGAGGATCTATGGACAGACTGAGCAAGACTGCAGTCTTCTGTCCTTTCAAACCATTGCAGTAATTACATTTTAATGGAATATCAGGGATGCAGTTGTGTGAGAATTACAAAGCAACAGTAAAATGAGATGCAAAACTGTGAGAAAGAGCCACTTGTATGGACAGTTTGTGCTGCTGCTATTTGTATCTTCAGCAAATGAAGACAGAAAAATGGCCCTGGAACAGGGAGAATGACCCCAAATAGCCTTACTTAATAAGATTTTCTAATTTAATTTTTATTCCCACGTTATTAGTAGTGATGGTGCATTTAGCAGATAGAACAGGAGCATAAACATGTGTAGGTATTAGCCCAAGCAAAAAGGAGAAATGAAAAGTGGTTTTATTTTATTAATTCAGAACAGCAAGTCAGAGAACTGTGTGGTGAAGTCAGCATGCCAGAGGGAAGGGATGCCATCCAGAGGGACCTTCACAGGCTTGAGAAATGGACTCATGCAAACTGCATGAAGTTCAACAAGTCCAACTGCAAGGTTCTGCACCTGGGTCAAGGCAATCTCATGCAATAATAAAGGTTGGGAGGAGAAAATATTGAGGGCAGCCCTGAGGAGAAGGACACTTGGAGGTGGTGGTGGACCAGGAGCTCAACATGAGCTGTCAGTGTGCACCTGCAGCTCAAAAAGCCAACCAGGTCCTGGGCTGCATCAAAAGGAGCACAGACCCCTGGTCAAGGGAGGTGATTCTCCACCTCTACTCTGCTCTGGTGAGACCCCACCTGGAGTGCTGTGTCCAGTTCTGGAGTCCCCAGCATAAGAAGGACATAGGGGTCCTGGAGCATGTCCAGAAGAGAGCCACTAAAATGCTCAGAGGGCTGGAGCACCTCCCCTGTGAAGTCAGGCTGAGGAAGTTGGGGTTGTTCAGCCTGGAGAAGAGGAGGCTCTGAGGTGACTTTATAGCAACCTTCCAGTATGTGAAGGGAGATACAAGAAAGCTGGGGGAGGGCTTTTTACATGGGTGTGTAGTGGAGAGGACAAGGGGAAATGGTTTAAAACTTGAAGAGAGGAGGTTTAGGTTAGACATCAGGAAGAAATTCTTTAATGTGAGGGTGGTGTTCCAACCCATTGGAATGGGTTGCCCAGGGAAGCTGTGGCTGCTCCCTCCCTGGCAGTGTCCAAGGCCAGGTTGGATGGAGCTGGGAGCAACCTGGTCTAGTGTGGGGTGTCCCTGCCCATGCAGGGGGGCTGGAACTGGGTGATCATTAAGGTCCCTTCCAACCCAAACCATTCTATGATTTCACAGAAATGAATTTCACTGATTGTGCCCTGTACACTCAGGGACAGCAACTTTACCAACCTTTATTCTGTGATCCACTGTCCACACACAGCACAAATTGCAAAGAGGGTTAGCTGTTTTTCAAATAAAGGGACTTCAGAAAACATAGTACCTCGCAGATTGCTCGTGGTCATTATGCCTCAGCAAATGTACTATTCAACAGCTGGGTCAAGAAGGAATTTCCCTTCCTGGTCTGTGGGAATGTGCAGGAATCATAAAGTGGTTGGTAAGTGTCTCTTGAAGTGTCCTTTGTTATTTAGTAACAAGAAGGGAAAGTAAGTTTGTTGAGTATTACTCTGTTGCGGTTTAGAAACTCCTTTATTCTGCCCCTGAAAGATGGAAATCAATACTCTCCTGCTTTTTTCCTTTCCTCAGAGACCTGTTTTTTAAAAGTAAACTTTCCATGCTTATGAAATCGATAAGCCAAGATGTGCTGGAGAGTGACCTCATGTCTCTCTGTGCCCTTTTTATGCTTTTCATCTACTCCTGTGGTCTTCTGTTGCTCTATTTTTTTCTGCCTTGGGTCTGAAAAATTACTTGTACACAAGTTTTACTAGTGCATATGTTCAAAGGGTCAAGCCTTTGTACTATATGCAGTCCTGTAAAAGTGGGCTCTGATATTAAAGTGTGAAACTTTACAAGCATTTCTGTGGAACCATGTGCTTAATAATAAATGCAGTTATATAAATGCAGTTTTGTATGTATTTTCTCATTATAGGAATCCAAAGCACAAGGACCTATTTGCAGTGGGATATGGCTCCTGTAAGTAAAAAATACAAAAGAGTCTTTGATAGATATATAATATTAACCCGATGCACTGAGATCAAGTTATATAATACTCTGGGGCATGGATTGCATCTCATAGCAAGGACACACCTAATTTTGAAATAGGACCTTGAGATATGACTCATGACAGGGATTAGGCCTTTATGTTCCATAACATAAACATTCATAAACACATAGACATAGGCAGCATTAGCCAGAGCTTTTGGCTTATGACAGTGCTGGCTCTCCCTTTGATTCAAGACTTTCCTCTAGAAGTACCACTTAATTTTTATCTTACTTGATGGGCTCTGATTCCTCAGTTCCTACCCTTCTAATTGCTGAAAGACCAGGTATGTTGTTTTGCCAGAAGCTAATCATTGTAGGCTTCTCTAAGTGTAAACTCATTGCTTTCTTCTTAGAAAACACGTTCCAGTGGTGTCTCAGAGGATAAGGTCTTCATTAGGACACATCAGACCTGGGTATTGTAAAAAGGCACTTTGCCTGCTTTGCCTGCTTGTGTCTGGGATTGGACAGGGGTAATTTTGAGCAGCAAAACAGGAGTATGAATTACATCTACCTTTTTTTTACAACATGGAAATCCTAATCAACAACAGTGCATTTCCTCCTATCCAGTACCTCTTGTTGCTTACAAACACCATGCTGTATTCTTCTTTCTTGTCTTCACATCTTCCTCTTCACTCCCATGTAGATGGGGTGGTGTTAATGCCAGTGTAAATAAACATTCTCTCATCCATTCTCTCACTGTTTTCTACTTTCTAGCTCTACCTGAAGTGCTGACTGTTGTGAATAGCTTCTTAGACAGCAGAGTGCATTCTGGTAGTTCACCCCCAGGACCACTGCTTCCCATAGAAATTCCCATAGGGAGGAGACCAGTTGTGACACAAAGTTTCTTGGGGTCTGTCTCATCCAGTAGTATTGTTTCCTCATCTTTATCTTCTCATCAGACTTCTGAATTAATTACTCAGGTCCCCTGAGAATGTTTTCAGAACTTGCCAGGAATCTGCTCTTCTCTGCTGTTACTAACTGCTTTAGAGTCACATTGCTGGCATTCTCATTACTGTACAGTACCTTTAAGCCTGAGCTTTACATCAGATGGGTCTTGTTAATCATATTCCCTTGTTAATCATATTCCCTTGTTAAACAAGGCAACATAGGTGAATTACTAAAATCACAAACTATAAGTCTTCACTACCTTTCAGAGCTCGTGAAGCAAGCACTCCACCTGTACCAGAAGCCACCAGGGCTCCTTCTCCTTACAAAGATGTTCCCCTGGGCCCTAATTAACTCAGACAAAAAGTAGAGACAGGCTGAAAAAAAGAACAGTATCACAAAGGAATCAGAGCCTTCTCCTTTCTGCAAGAAGAGAACAGACCACAGTACAGTCAGATTGCAGTCATTAGATTTGTGAGAAGTGCTAGATGTATTGACCCAGTCGGTCTCCCCACTGTCTCTAGAAAGGTACGTGTTTTTCTTCTCTGACTATTTGTATTTTGTTTATTTAAATAAAAGCTGACTCTTCCTTAGGTCACTAATCTCTGTCTGGCTTGAAATAAAGATCAGTCATAGTGCTGCAGGTGGCAGTGGCTGGGGGTCACAGATAGCATGATTAGACACTAAAATTTTACCCTAAATAACCCAACCCTAGGAATTGTTTGTGGAGAAGCCAGAGTGGACCTTACTAACCTACAAAGCTACATCTTAGCCCACCAGCCATTTCAGTTAATCTATATGTGCTTGAAAATTGGGGTTTTATGTTGGTGTTCTTTGTGCTGAAAAAGTCTCTGAATATTCTCAGCTAATAAGGCAGATGATTTGGTATTTACTTTTTTTTTGAATGAACACTGAAGGCTCTCAGCTGTGTTAAAATAACTGATGAAGTCTGTTGTTGAGAAATGCAGTGCATGTGGGATGAAGAGCTCAGCACTGAGCTTCAAGAAGGTTCCTTTTATGCAGGAAAGTGATCTTGAAGTCATTCCAGTACATGTCTCTTTTCAAACATTTGGTAGTGCTCAGCAATAGTCAAAGAGGCAAAACCAAAAATTTATGGGAATTATTGTGGGAAAAAAAACCCAAACCCAAAACCCCAAAACTGGATGCTGTGGAAACAAAATAGAAAAACCCATGTAAAGAAGCTGTAGGAACGACAGTACAAAACTAAAAGGAGACCAAAACAAGATCCAACTGACCTCTTGATTGTTGCATGGAATTGTGGCTGTGAAGCCCAAAGATGAATGCATTAGGCTATGGAAGGATTGAAGATGGTCCAGAAAAGTGTAGCAATGATGAACAGAAATATATATAATGCCTTTTGTATCAGAAGGCATCAACACCCTGGGACTTTCATAGCAGACAAGGGAGAAGGAGTTGGTATAATTCTATAGAATCCTGAATGGCATAAGGAAAGTGAAAAGGGGTCAAATGTTCATTATTGCCCATAACAGAAGAATGGGGAAGAATATATGAAATTACCAAGTAGCAGGACTAAGAAGAAATTTTAAACAGAATAATATGATGCATAATGAAATTGTGGAACCTTTCTTCCTTCTTTTGTGATCTGGAGGACAGAGATACACATATTCAAAAGAGGTTAGATAAATTCATGGAGGGCCAGTTTGCTGTTAGAATAATAAACAATTCCATTCTGTAAGTTCGTAACCGCAAATTGCTGTAATCTCTTAGTAAGCATAAGGGTATTTATTGCTGTATGTATTAGATGCTATAATAATACATATATAATATATATATTAGCTGACATCCTTACAGTATTTAAACAGTTGCTTCTTAGTACTCTTGGAGGTGAGATACTTGACTACAGGGACCTTTGGTATCGTCCCAACTAGTTAATTCATATGTATTTCTCTGTGCTCTGACAATGAAGCCAGATGGGTTGTCTTCATTTATACTAGTAAGGATTGAGTTCTGCTTGCAATATTGCAACATTTCATTTTCCCCTTAAAATTACATTTTTCTCTTGAAGTTCACTCCATCTGAGTTCTGGAAATGTTCCTGTTAGTTTGCCAAGAAGCCTAAAATGGCTTGACAAACTCTTTAATTCAGCAGGCAGCAGCTACTCTAAAGAGCAGATTAGGATCAGCATTCTCAAAAGAAAGCCTGGTGAGAAGTGCTCAGGATATTACTTGACTTCTGCACAGCAAAATCTTATTTTGCTCACAGGGCCTGTGCTCAGAGTGTAGAAGTCAGGCAGTGTCTTCCCGCTGCCAGGCCCAGGAGGAGAAGTACAAGTTCAAGGATGGCAACTTCCCCTCTTAGCTTGTTCAGAAAATTGTTCTAATTTGTTAGACTAAGCCAGACCCTGGTGTGTGCTCTCTGGGTTGTGTGGAAATATTGGTTGTTTAGCTCTGTTGTGGTCCATTGTGACAAAGGCAATGTCTTTTCCACCCGAATGATTCTATGCGAAAGAAGGCAGACCTTAAGTCTGAGGCTTTCTAAGTGGGCAAGAGAAGCCCAGAAGCCTCCTTATTCTGCTTTTATAACAGACAGAGGGCATAGTTCATCTCAGCCAGCTGTAGGCAGCTAAAAGCTAGGAGCTTAGTCCCTGCCCTAAGCTTCCCTTTGGTCAGCTGTGAGAGATCAGCAGATCCATTCATCCTGCCATGAACATGGTGTCCCAGAGAGGAGCTAAGCTGCCATGTGGAATAGGTGTTCTCTCCCCATGGACTGTGGAGTGATCCTAGGCAGAGCACCTAGCTTGAGTGCCTGTGTCTTAGGTGGCTAAAGTGAGGAGAGATGAATCTTGGCCTGAGAAAATAGTTCTGGATGGGAGCTGATGTAGAGCCAGGAGCAGAACCCAGATCTTTGGATCAGTGGTAGCTCTAATTACATCACCAGTCTTTTGTGCAGCTTGCATCTGGGAGAACTGCCAAGATACAAATAACACATTTGTCCTACTGCCCAAAGTATACTTTTTGAAACAAAAAGTCCCTTGTTTACTGTGGGTCCATTTCACTCCAGTGTGGCAAGGTTTTTACAAAGAGGGCTCTAGCCTTTTCCTTGCTTTTGTATCTGATTTCTGGATTTTTCTCCAGTGATTTATTTGGATGGGGTTTGTGATACTAAAGACATTTCTTTGGCATGAGATGGTCCCTTCTGAACAAGGGAACACTGTCACTGTAATTTGCATTTCAGGATTTATGCTGCTTGCCTGGAATTAATTCTTGTTCCTGTTAGAATGAGCTGTCTTTCTGTTTTTGCTTTTGCATTAAATGAGATTGCTAGGTTTCTGGCTGGACTGGCAGCCTGCAGTGCAGGGTTCAAAGAGGCTGTGAAGGGTGTTGGGCTTGTGTTCTGCCTTGTTGATGAGAACACTGTGAACATAAACTCAGGTCTTAGCAGTCACCTCAGTTAACATTCCAGAAGCAAGCATGCCTCTGACAGTGTTCAGAGATGGCTTTTTATGTGCAGCTCCATCTGCCAGCACATGAGTTGAACAGGGAAAAAAGGTATGTGTATGGCCAATGTATTTTATCCTACAGTTTCTTTGAACTCAGTGGATGTATCTTGCCAGTCACAAGGATGGGTAAGGAGCATAGACTCACACCCAAAGCACAAGCAATCTGAGGTATCTGGCAAAGGTCTCTACTCAGTTCTTCACAGTACTGGGTCTGAAATGGGGCCTCGTGTAGATAGAAGTAGACAGTATAAAAATGACTATACTGTTTTAAGTTGGGTAGTAGGAAACATTTACTGAAAGGGTGGTCAGGCATTGGAACAGGCTGCCCAGGGAAGTGGTGAAGTCACCATCCCTGAAGTTCTTAAAAAAAAATGTGGATGTATTACTTCAGAACATGGTTTAGCTGGCATGGTGGAGTTGGGTTGATGGTTAGACTTTATCTTAGAGGTCTTCTCCAACCAATGATTCTATGATTCTATGAATAGGACACAGAGGGGCCAGGGAGAGGACACAATGAACCAACTGGCTTTAGCAGCAAAGTACTGTATCTTCCTGCTCACCTCGGTGCTTCATAGGCATTGCTTGCTCTGCTGGAGGTCTCATCAGCTGTTCTGCCAGTCTTCAAGTTAGTTGAATTTGTTCATCCTTGGTGCCCCTATGAGCACTTAGCAGTAAAGACTCAAGTACAGCTCCTAAAGGAGCAAGCTCCTCAGCAACACTGTGACTTGCTATATCCAGGAAGGGCAATGAAGACAAGATACTAAGATGAATGTCAAGTAAGGTTGGCGTGGTCAAGAAACGTTCTTCTCTTACCTTGCAGATAGCTTCTCAGCTGGGATCTGAACCTGCACAGTCAAATGAAAGGAGGATTCATTACTACAAACCATAATTGGTGATGAGTGTATGCAGAATCAGGCATTTAAATTATGTATTAGAGTAAAGAAAATGGCTGGTAACAAAAGTAGCTCAGTTCTGGAAGGGAAAAGTCATCTTGAAGGGGCTGAGAGAGTATGTTTGGAGGCATAGCATTTTTCTGTCCCTCTTTTTGTATAAGAAGCCTGGGTCCCATCTGTCTAGGAAGCAAACAGTGGAAAAAATAGTTAGTGGAGAATTCCCAACCCACTATTGACTCCAAAGATTTAATGAAAATTAAGATCAGCTCCATGTTGCACACCACTTAGGTTTGGACACAGCCTGTTCCAAGCCCCAAAGACTTCTGCTAGGCCAAATACTTCGTTTTCAAGCAAAATCTTTCTCTGCCAAATATGAATTTGATATGCACAAGTATAGAATCATAGAATGGTCTGTATTGGAAGAGATCTTGAATATCATCCAGTCCCAAACCCTCTGCCATGGGCAGGGAGACCTCTCACTAGACCAGGTTGCTCCAAGCCCCATCCAAACTGATCTAGGATGCTTCCAAAGACGGGGAATCCACAACCTCCCTGAACAACATGTGCCAGTGTCTCACCACCCTCACAGTAGAGAATTTCTTTCCAAATTTCTTTCTATCTCAATAGACACTCTTCCAGCACAAACCCCATTATCTCTCATTCTATCAGTAGACTCCCTGATAAAGGGTTCCTCCCCAGCTTTCCTGTAGCCTCTTCAGGTGCTAGAAGGTGCTCTAAGCCTTCTCCAGGCTGAGCAGCCCCAACTCTCTCAGCCTGTCTCCACAGCAGAGATGCTCCAGCCCTCTGATCATCTTTTTGGTACTCCTATGAACTTGCTCCAATAGTTCCATGTCCTTTCTGTACTGGGAGCTCCAGCACTGGAGACATCACTGCAGGTGGAGTGTCACCAGAGCAGAGCAGATGAGCAGATTCTCCTCCCTCTCCCTGCTGGCCATGTTCTTTTGATGCAGACCAGGGCATGGATGGCTTCATGAGGACCATTGCTGAACTTCATGGGGTTGGCATGGGCCCGTCTCTTAAGCCTGCCAAAGTCTCTCTGGATTGCAACCCCTCCCTCTGGAGTGTCTACCACACCACACAGTTTGGTGTGATCACTGTCCATGTCCCCCCCAAAAAATGTTAAATAAAACTGATTCCAACATGGACCCCTGAGACCCACTCATCAGTGGTGTCCATCTGAGCATCAAGTAGTTGACTGCAGCACAAACAGACAGGGATATTGTGCAGGACAGTGTCAAATGCTTGGCACAAGTTTAGGTAGATGACATCAGTTGCTTTCCCCTTATTCACCAACCCTGTAGCCCCATCACAGAAAGCCACCTAATTAGTAAGGCATGATTTTCCCTCATTGAAAAACATCAGCTGTCACAAATCACCTCTTTGTTTTCCATGTGTCTTAGTATAGATTCCAAGAGGATCTGCTCCATGATCTTTCGAGGCACAGAGGTGAGACTGGCGGGCCTGTAGTTCACCAGGACTTCTTTTTTTCCCTTTTTTGAAATAAGGCTCGTGTTCCCCCTTTTCCAAATAGTGGGAACTTCAGGAGACTGACAACACTTGTCAAATATGACTGATAGTGGCTTAGTTGCCAGTTCCCTCAGGAGGCACAGTTGTCATCAGGTCCCATGGTCTTGTGCACTTTCAGGTTCCTTAGGTGTCTCAAACCTGATCTTCACCTCTGGTGGACAGTACTTCATTCTCCCAGTCCCTACTTTTACATTCTGTTCATTGGGAGGCATGGCTTGAGCACCTGCTGATGATGACTAGGGCAAAAATGCTGTTGACTACCTCATCCTTCTACATATCCCTTCTAGCCAGAACTTCCATTTCATTCACCAGTGGGGTTCAGTTTCTTTCATCTTTCTTTGTTGTTCTATTCACTTGAAGTTATCCTTCTTGTTCTTTGTTACATCCCCTGCCAAGCTCAGCTCCAGCTGTGGGCTTTCCTGATCCCCTCCCTGCACTCTTGGGCCATATCCCTATAATCTCCCCAGGATGCCTATCCCTGCTTCTACTGCCTGTGTGTTTTGGTCTTCTGATTTAGTTTGGCTTAGAGGTCTTGACTGAGCCAAGCTGGCCTAGTGTCTGACTTCTTGCACAGTGGGATTGACACTTCTCACTCCCTAGGAGACATCCAATATCTCCCAGCTGTCATTCCCTCCTCTATCTCTCAGGGCAGTTTCCCAAGGGATCACGTGCACTAGCACCCCAAACAGCTGAAAGGTTCCCTTTCTGAGGTTTAGGCTCCTGACTTTATGATGTACCTGTTTTGTACCCCTCAAGATGGAGAAGTCTACCTGGGAATGATCACTGCAGCTCAGGCTACCTCCAATTTTAACTTCTTTTGTAAGTTCTTCTACAACACTGAGCAACAGGTCCAGCAGTGCCTCTCCTTGGTTGGGCTCTCCATCACCTGTACTAGGAATTTTCTACAACATAATCCAGAAGTTTCCTGGACTTCTTGCAGTTCATTGTATCATTTTTCCATCAGGTGTCTGTGTGGTTGAACTTCTCTATCGGGATCAGGACCTGTGAGCCCTCTTCGGATTGGAGATGCCAAGGTCCCCTGTATCCAGATTCTTCCAAGGGAAGCAAATTTATCAGGCATCTCATACCCTCATTGTTTCTGAGGGTGGTTCTTGCCTTGTGATGCTATAGAGACATCAAAACACCAAAGTCTTAGCAATTTGTGTCAGGACAGATGCTCTCTGACACACAGTATAATATCCTGTAAGCAAGACTCTTGTACCTATGAAGAATCTGATTGCATCATGCAGAATTGTGCACTTGCCTGCTGAGTACTTTCTTTTAAGCTACAGAGGAGGAACTTTTAATCTCTTCATTACAATAAACTTGCATGAAATGAAAATTTCAGAGCTGGGTTAAGTATCAGGAAAACATTCCTTTCTGATCCTGACAGAAGAACAGTCAAAGCACTGAAGCATAAGCTGTGATCATATCTCTTCTAAGGAAAGCCTACAGATATTCTGAGAATGGGGAGGGTGATCTTGCTGGAGTCAAGAAAGAAAGTAATGGACAACAGTGCTGGATCCCATTCTAACTGCATATGATGGCTGGAGAATTTTTCATAAAAGCTGTGTCAAATCATATTTTTTAGAATAATGTTCAGTTTTCTTGTTGAAATTGCATCTAATGGTGAGTCATTCCACCTACTGGCTATACTATTCCCAACTTTGAACTGGTCTGCCCTGAAGTAAATAGTATCTTATTTCAAGGCTGAATTTGTCTAACTTAAATTTTCATCCATTAAAGCTCAATTCTCTTGGCAGCAAGCTTAAAAAGCCTTTCCAGCTATTCCCTTCTCTGTAGGTGATGCAAGTGCCTACATGGGTTGATAAAGATACTTCTTGGTTTTCTTTTCTTTAGGCTGAATAGAGCCATACTAGAAGATTTGTTTTCCATCTGCTATGCTATTTCAGTGAACTTCTCTAACCTTTCTCCAGTGTACTCACATCCTTCTTGTGTGCAAATGCCATAACCAGCATACTCAACTAGTTTCTCTCTTACGCATGCCACCCACTGCTGTGTTGTCTTCAGCCTTTTTGTGTCATGTAGATCAAACTGACATATTAATTAGTGCTGGACTAAGAACTGATGCCTTGGAATCTGCCCTAGAAACCATCTCTGTTAATTTCAGTTTGCAGCTCTAGGCTCTCTCATTAAGAACCAGTTCTTAATTCAGCTAGTATGTGTTCTTCTAATTCCATGTAATAAGTTTTAAAATCAAGAACTCTGCTGTACTTAACTGAATGCTGAAGTAATATGTGAATATATTCCTGTTAGCATAGTAATTTCATCAGTCATCCTGAAAAGAGGGATGGCAGCTTTGGCATTTACCCTCTCCATTGGTGTGGGTTTCTAAGTAACAGGGGAGAGAATTCAGCAGGACTGAGGTTCTCACACTGAAAGAATCTCACTGCATACAAATAAGGTTTGTGATCATTAATTCATCTTAACTGCATGTTAGAAGCTGTAATGCTTAAAACAGAATGCTGATCTTGAAAGGTAGATAAATCCTTCAAGTCTGCTCTGAGATCTCAGTCAAATTTTGGAGATAACTTATGAAACCCAGCTCTCTGAAACTCACAGATACATTACAAAATCTTAGAAATCAGAACAGAAAAGGCTATCAGTCCATCTCCATGCAAGATAGTACTTCATCTAAAACATGGGTTTGAGGACTACACTTAGTCCATTTAATGAATATTACATGCAGTGTGATTCTGTACTCTCTGGTACAGTCCTCTGGATGATAGGAAGTCCTTGTGACAAGAGCAGAAGTGTGTGCTTGAGAAGAACCCTAAAAGCCTGAAAACTGATTTAGCAGTATAGGCTTTGGGGTTAAGGAGGATCAGTGTTGGAAATTGTAGCAGATGTTTGTTTGTGGGTAATTTTCTTCTCTGCAGTGGTAATTTTCTTCTCTGCAGTATTGTGGAAGGCAGGCTGGACTGGATTTACAGTAAGAAACTGCTATTAAATTTGCCATTTTCTGATGAATTATGAAAACCTTTAAGTAAGGGTGCTAATTAGATTGAATACTGTCTAATAAATTCTCATCTCTGAACCAGGTCACAGAAAGTGTCTTCCCGGTGGATTTGGAGATGTTTCTATGTTTAAATTGTGTTCCCAGAACAGACAGGGAAGAATTCTGGGAGCAGAAATCCCTGCTAATCTTTCTCTAAGCTACAGGAGTTTATTTTTATATTGGGCACAGAGATTGAAAACCTTGTCAAAGAGAGAAAAAGTGTTTTAGATTGCTTAGATGAAATTAGTTGTCTAGTGTAAGGCTGTGTGCATACCTGATTCATGTGAGGGGACTGCACTGGAGTGGAGGGGATGGCAGCTCACTGTCATGTAATTATCAGTGTTCTGGACCAGGTACAGCAGTGAGCTTCAGCATTTTGGGACTCCACAGAAAAGCTGCTGAAGTTTCCTGAGTGCAATACCACAAAATACTGATGGAGGTTCACACACCTCAAAGAGAGCTTCATATTACACTCTTGATGCAATTTGCTATTTGGCTCATAATACAGCACTAACGTGCTGTGACAGATTTCATCTTCAGGTAAATGTCCCTACATCCATTCAGAGACATATGCCCAGCACTGATCTGAAACTGATAAAATTAAATATGTCTTCAACGGTAGAAGACCCAGGAGGCTCACTCTGGCTTTTTGGTAATAGGTTTGAGGACTACGTTGTGCACAACTACGTCGTGATGAGTGCTTCCTTTTAGCTGTGAATGTCTGGTTTATTAACATTTTTCATATTTGTACCGCAAGTGGAAAGACTGTAAACTTTTGCAAATACCTGTTATTAGTGGTAGTTGATATAACAGTGATATCTGACTACCCATAGTGAATTTATGTTGAGAAAAAAAACCAAAGAGACCATCACAGGACTAAAATATAATAGTTGCTTAGTTGCTAGTGATTTTAATTGCCTTTATTTGTTGCATCAGACAGACTGGAGCACCACTAAGGAATACATGCAGTTGCTGCCATAAGGGAAGATTACAATGCAGAAAACAAGCATCAACAAAATAAGTACAGGGAAAAAAATGTAAAAGGTTATACATAAGTCTTATTTGTGACTTTTTAAACAACATTTGTATGGGCATTGACTACACACACAATCAAAAAGAAAGATCCCAGATTACATGAACCTGCTCTGTATGAATTTATGAGGGCTACATGTGCTATGTAACTTTCCTAAATATCTTTAAGGAAATTTCCATGACTACATTGTAGTAATTGAAAGAGGCTGCTGGGGAAAATAAGGCAGGAAAAAAAAAAAGTAGCAATCGGATGACTCTGAGGCAAAGGTATCAAAAGTGATTAGTAACTAGGTCTAATGCTTATCTATGTTTTCATCCATGAAGAAGAATAAACATAAAATCGCTACTGATAAAATGTTTTGATGAGACAAATGTCTGGGAGGTATGAAAAAATGGAACAATCAGATCAAGCCCAGGGAATCACTCTGCATTACAATGTCTAAGCAGCATACACTGAAAGAAATTCAAGTAATGCAAGCATATGGAGGGCAGCTTTATCTTGAGGAACAATGATTTTAAGAAAAAACATCCTCAGAATTGGAGGGATGAAACCTCAGAGGTGCACTGCATCAGGAATCCTTGGCTCCATGTGAAGGAAGGGTTTGCAAAGGAACTGAGAGGCTAAAAGAGCCGATTTTATTTAATGCTGGAATGACCACCCTGGAAAGACACGCTGACTGCTGGTGACAGGCCAAGAAGGAGGATGATAAAGCTAGGCAGAGTTCATAAAAGAAGGAGAGAGTGATCTGAGAATAGGACAACTGACCTGGGAAACAAATTAAAGGAATGTGATTTGTTCAGCATGTCAAAGGGAAGCTTATTAGGTAGTTGGATCGTGGTCTGATAGCTCCCTATATTGAGAAAGCAGATCATGTAACAAAGGGATCTTTAATCTGCCAGACAAACGATGTAATGAGATCAAAGGACATCTGGAGCTACGTGAATTCAGGCCAGACAAAGTGTGAATTTTAATAGCAGACAGGTAATTGAGGGCAACTAATTCTGACATGTGGTGAATTCCTAAGCTCTGGAAATTTTAAAGTGTGGAAGTTTCAAAGATGTGATATTTTGTTCTACATTTTGGTCTGCTGCAGCCATGATTTCTCATTTAAAAGAAGAGTTAATGTAGAAAAATGCTTCTGTTTTTCTTTTCTTATCTTACAACCTTCAGGACTCTGGTTTACTCACTCTTGTAACCTTTTTAGAGGCTTCTCTGCACTGTCTTGTGTTGTAGGCTTTAAAGTTCATTTGCAAGGCATCTGTATCCTCCTCCGTGGTCTGATGGCTTTTGAAAAACCTCCCTAGTGGAATCACTGTTAGAAATTTGAGCCATCATACATCCCGTTTATTGAGATAACTAATTGTGGTCAATTAAACAGAAATTACAACACTCTAAAATCTGTTTCCAAACACCAAATGTCTCTTAACACACACAGAGGTTCTTGGAGAGTAGCCCTGACAGGAGCTATTATACTGTCAACCTTGTTAGTAAATATAACCTAATAAGTATAATACAGAACTGATTCATATGAAAGATGAACTTCAGTTGGCGACTCAGTTCCTGGTTTGTGATTTAAATGCTGTAAGCTTTGCCTAATTTTTCCTCGCTTTATATTTTAATTCTTTTATTTTAAAATCAACTCGTAATGTCATCTTTTGCTGGGGCATTTTGTCAAGCATGAAATAGGAAAGAGGTCTGTTGGTGTGTTTTGGGAGAAAGATGTATGAACAGATTTTATGGAGCCTCAGGATCAAAGGAGCTGCTCAGCCATCCTGTTGGGAGCATCCGGTGCACTGCAGGCCATTAACTTCCACCTGCTTGCCTCTCTGTCTAGCCCAGTTAGTTTGATCAGTGGATTTTTGTTCACTAATTCACAGGAGACTAAACATTTCTGTGCCATAGGGTCTTACCTGTTTGATAAGGCCAGTCGGATGCCTTCCCATTCTTAGCTTTGTCCTTGGAAACAGCTACATTTAAGTTACTGTGGGAATTCCTACTTTAGCATTTGCACAACAGAAAGCAAGCAGAAATGGGTGACTCTCTTTGTTACCAATGTCAAGGCCATGCTTTCCTAATGAAAATCTGCTAAAAGACTTTCCATCTCTCTCTCTTGAGAGGGACCCTTAGACTTAGCAGTGGAAGACACCAACGGATATCAATGACAGGCAAAACCAGCTCTCTCTTAAAAGCATCATTTTATGCTCTCTTTTAAAGATTTATTTTGTGAAATACAAATATTCTTATGCCCTCATTTGATAAGCCAAACACTGTTTGGTTTTGTACTTCCCTTTCCCTCTGAATACTCATTACCATTTGTCATTGTAATGATAAATTACAATGTACATTATCATCATCGTTGCTTTTTCATAGCATAAGGCTACTTCTTACACTCCAGTCTAAGTAGCAAAAATTGTCACAGGGCCCTGAGGGCAGTCGAAGGCTCCAGTGGCCCTGACCACCTTTACCAGCACCTCATCTCAGGAGCAACTGGATGAGACCATTCCAAGGCTCCAACACTGCTGCATGAGTTACTGTGCCTGCTAGCAGCTGCTCATTTCTTAAGGAGCAGCCAGGGATTCCTGCAGCCAGCCCTGACACATATTCTGTTCCCCAGGTTTGGGGTGCTCTGAGTTCTGAAAAAGTGGCAAGACTGAAGATCTGGCCTTGATTTAACTCTGCACTAGGGCTTCAAGGGTCCGGTTCACTAACATGGCTATGTTCACAAAGGACAGGAATTTTGTAAAATTCTTTTACCTGATAATGATCTAGACTTATATGGCACTTTCTTCAGAGGAATTACAGAGCTGCCATGCAAGAAAAACTAAGGAATCTGATTTTTAGCCTTCCACTGCTCCATAAGGGATGATAAATGCTGAGGAGGCATAAGAGCTGCTCAAGGCCAGTGCAGGCACACAGGTTTGTTTAAGGGAGAGTGCAGTATGCTCTGGATTTGCTCTGGTTGCCTGGCGGGGAAAGGCTCTGGGTCCAGTGACCTGAGAGGTCTTTCCATTTCTGACATGCACCCATGGCTGTGAAATCAGCCAAACAAATAAGGAATGCTGGTGGCTCCTTAAGTTGTATTTATTGCCTAATACATAGTTTACTGTGGTTAATCAGCTCAGTACTGTTAGAGCTCCTTGGTAAGGAGATAAAGCATTGTTAATATTCCATCACTGTTATGAAGTGCTGTTGCTGAAAAAGTGATCATACAGATAATTTGTACGTAATTCCCTATGATTTTTCAAAGTTAACTGTTACAGGCCTACATAGGATTGAATATTTTGAATATTTGTCATTTGCATTCAGTGTCTTTCAAGCTAAAGAGGCAGGAACTTTAATGGTAAAAGCCTGTGTGGCCTCTGTAATTTGGCAAGCTGTTCCCTGGCAGTAAGAGTCATTTTGTGTATGGAGGGGCTGCTGTAGAAAATGGGTTTGTTTCTGTCTTGTGGTGTAGAAAGGGCTGCGGGGATTCTTAATGGGCATGTTGCTCTGGGGCTGAGATGTAGTGCATATACCACCTTGAAATAATTTTTTGTCTTTCAGCTGTAATGCTGTGCCCTGCTCCAATCTGTTTGGGTTAGTTCAGCTTGCATGGTGACAATACTTTTGTGTCTGTGCACGGGGATGAAATTACCAGTCTCCTCTGATGTGGGTGAGGAAAAGATAAATAACTGTATCTGAGATGTGCAAAGCTTCTGATCAGATCTTCTGTACAGGCATTATCAGCAGTGGTGTGACTGTCAGTACCACACTGGCCAGATGGGCTAGTTATTAACTCAACGTTACTTTCATTGCTTTATTTCTGAACTTAATTACTTCCACACCAAAAGGCTGGGCACTGCAGAAGAAGCAGTGCATACTATTAATACAGTCTATGGGATTGAATTTATGTAGACAGGCAGTGATGGAATATGTATGTCTTTGTCTACAATAATAATAATAATAATAATAATAATAATAATAAAGTATTTTAAACTTTTGGATGCAGCACAAGGATTTGTGGTATCTTCAGCAGAAAACTATTTGACATGAAGGTCTGAACACATGAAGAACTGGAGGTAGAAAAACTAATACTAATAAGCACTGGGAGTTCATGTTTCAGGGAATGGGCAAAATTTCTTCAGTAGTTAAAAAACTTTTCATAGTGGTGGCTTTGTACTGCTAGGTCTGATGGTCCAGAGATTGCAAGGAAGGAGCTGAAAATCATGAGGTTATTAAAAATGGTAAGACTTCACTTATTTTTGTCTTTCTTCTATGCTTTCAAGGTGTAATCTGCTTGGCATTTTAAAACTTTCCTTTGTTACTGTGAGGGCTAGGAATGTTTTGTTCTGAAACAAAGCAGAAGCAGAACTTATGTTTAAATAATGAAGAGGAGGCTTGGGAAAAAAAATCCTGCTATTGTATCTCTCCTGATAAATTTGCAGAAGTTGGCAGCCTTGTTGTGTCTATAGGCCACCTTGCACAGCTTTCTAAATAGTGTCCTCTCATGATAGTACAGGCAGAGGTTCCCAAGTAAATGGATTTCTGTGATCTGAGAAATATCCCAGGGGGTTCATGATGGTGCAGATCTGATGAGTTACATCTTCTGGTATTTCACATGCCTAGCAAGACAAACTCACAGCTCCACTCTGATCCCTGGAGTACAATAGGAAATCATTGCTAGGTCATGGGTCTGTTCCAACTTTGCTAGTTTGATGCTCCTTACTGTTAATTTCCTTCATTTCAGTTTATCTGTAGTGATTAGATTGCTGTTGTGGCTGAACTATTTATAATTTTTAATGTAATTTTCCAAATTTGGATTCCCACTGTAAAGAATAAATTAACTTTTGCTAAGGAAAGTGTGAACTACATTTTTAGATTTGCAAAAGGATTTTCAATATTTCCAACAAAGTCCTACTGGGACGTCTGATACTTTAAAGGCATCAGAGCTTAGCTTCTTCCTCTATTCCTCTTGTATTACAAGATCTCTGATCATTCCAGACTTCATAGCATGCTCTGAAAATGGCAGTTTTCTTTTCCTCTTTGAGACAAATTCTTACCATTTTTGCATGTGGTATTATAGCTGACAGTATCTAGAGTCCCAGCCTGAATACTAAGACTGTAATGCTGTTTCTTAAATTCTTCTATGATGTATAAATTACTTTAGCTGGACTCTCAAGGCACGTGCCACCAAGAGGAAATATCATTTAATTTCTAAATGGTGGTCAGGTGGGACCATGTTGCCTATTGCCCACCACCTGGTTCACATTTCAAAGAAACTATTGTCTTCCCAATTTGAATTCTATTACTACTTTTAATCATCAGTTTTCTGTGAGCCTCACTGAATGCCAGTGACAGTCTTGATCATGCATTTTGTCTTTCACTTAGCATATGCATTTACAACTGCAAAATTAGTTAAAAGAAAGGGGGAAATGTGACTTCCAGGTGAAATAGAAGAATAAATTGTTGTCAGTTTCAGCAAACAGCTGCAGATCAGAAATTCTGAAAATCACATGTAATGACTGAGATAACTGGGCAATGAAAGCTTAGTGTCAGTTGGGATGATTACCATAACTTGTGGTATTTTCTGCGTTGAGTAAGAGAGGACGATTAGGCAAAATCTAACATATTTCTAGGCTGTATTCTCATTTCATGCCTAGATTTACCATCATGTCTGGCTATGGAATTGGATCTAATTTCTGTTCACCTAAACAAGATCAGAATCAGCCCACTGTTTTCATTGGGAAACTACTTGATGATGTCTTCCTTGTGCATCACTACATAAGGTGGTTCTTTTTTTAATTTGTCTGGGGTGTTGTGGGTTTTTTGTTTGTTTTTTGTTTTGGGGGTTTTTTTGTCTGTTTTTGGAAGGAAGTGTAAATTAGCACATCAGTTTGATTTTAATCTCTGGTTCCTGCAAAGTAGGTTCCATACAAAAGTCAAAGTAAGAAAATAAAGAGTGACATCAAATCAGGCTGGAATGTGCAGAAATAATTTCTCTGTATCAGAACAGGCTTAATTCTGCCTAGTGGCTGTTGACAGATGGGTGGCACTAAAGACCAATGTCTTTAAGCTCAAGAGGGACTCATCTTAAGCAGCCTGCTGTTGTCAGACTCACTTGCTGGAGGGAAAACCTGCAGGTGTCCACCCTACACTCCTTGTCAGAGTGTTTTTTACATCTCCAAACCTGCAATTCAGAAGCTGAGGAACAGAGCTTAGACTGGAAAACAGATGAAGGGTTTCCCACTTCAGCCAGGTGGGCAAGCAAGGACACATTCTTCTGCAGGACGGTCGTCTTTCCTGTGTCCATGCTGCCCTGTGGTCCTCCCTATTTGTCTCTTGTGTGCAGATGGAGCAGGAAACTATGTCAGCTCCTGTCAACCATGTGTTTACTGACTGGATCTGTGAGAATGCTGGCTTTGCACAGGCAGAGTTGCTCATGAAGGCATTTGGTGTAGTACCACATGTGTAAATGTTGGCTGGCATCACCTCTGTACTATAAATATCCCTACTAGATAGTGGCACAACATTAATTCTTGCATGTTTTCATGCCAATTTCACTTGCTTTTTCTAATAAAACATTTAAAAACAACCCTGCCGTGCTCTCTGTCATCATGAGGTGGCTCTCTGAAGGAAACCATTAATTTTCTGCTGTACAGCATCAGCTGATTAGATGCTTTGTGGGAGAAAAACTGATATGAAAACACAGAAATGGAAACAGCAATACTCCTGCCAAGCACTGTAGCCTGTTGCTATGTGTTGCTTTCATTCATCAGCTGGTTCTGTTCAGTTGCCTGAGTGGGTGAATATTACCAGAGAAGCACACAGAATGAATCAGTGCTCAGAAGCACAGGAGGTTGTCTGCCTTGCTGTCTTTTCTCTACCCCTGATTTGAACAGCAGAGGTCAGCTTTCTACTTACTGTTCATTTGCAGTCCTTTCAGCTCCAGGTATATCATCTAGCTGTTAGAAAACATAAAGAAACCAGTGAGAAGATCTGACTGTCCTTCAGGCCAAACAGCTTGCAGGAAGGATTAAGGTAGAAATACCGGGTTGGATGTCCTGTGTTGCAGTTTTCCCATCAGAGCTAGTTTCTAGTTGACCTTGCTTTCCACCCTCGTGCTACAGTTACTTATCTGTTGTTTAAACTGACTTCAAAAACAATGGATATGAGGGGTTCTCCATGGTGACATGGGACTGCAGAGGCAGCAGTATCTCTGCCTGCCTCTTTTAACTTCTCAAATGCTGTCCACTGCTGTGGTGTCTGAGTTCCTTTTTGCCTTTACTGTCTATGTCTTCCCAGATGAGAGGTGAAGGGACCTAGAGCAGACAGCGGTATACAGAGCCTCATTTCTCTCAGATCCCATAGGACAGTCCCAGAAATGGAAGGCTGTATTCCAGCAGTTCCCAGAGAGGGGCAGTGGGTCTAGAGACGCTTTTATAAGAGCAGTTATGCAACCTGAAGTGCTGCTTCTTCAGACTTGTGCCATCACACCATGATTCTGTTTTAGAAACTCCAGCTTTCTAACTCCCAACCATCCCTTACTCCTGCAAAGAGCAGGAGGCTTGCTGAGCCAGCTGGCTCAGCTGTATTTGCTGGCTGATATCTGGGCAGAGAGCTCGGTCACTGGGCAGCTTTAAAGACCTAGTCCTCCTTAGATCTCATTTAACAACTTCTCATTATTCATAGAAGAACGGCTAATAATTGTAACATGCATGCAATATTGACAACAGGGACATGAAAAATCATTATTTTTTTTCAGAGAGATCAGCAAGCACAGGATCACTGGGGTTAAAACAAAGAAGAAGGAAGAAAAAATGGTAGAAGGAAAGAGAAACCAAGAATATTAGCAGCAGCCCATGTTTATTTTGTCAGTCAGGCAATGACTTGAAAATGTTCTCCTATCTTGATGTGTACTCTGAGAAAGAAAATTTCTAGTTAAATCTGAAAGAATGTTTACGGAAGTGCATCTTAGGACGTCTGACATTGGATGCTGTATGCATTTGCATACTGGAAAGTAGCAGGAGGGAGAAGGTTCTAATGCTAGTTGGACTTTTACTGGAGTGTTATATCCAGCTATTAACAGTTCAGTCTTCAAAAAAGCTGTTAAATTGAAGAAGGTTCAAACATCTGCATGACAGTGTAATTTATGTTTAGAAGCTCTGCCTTACAGTGCAATACTTAAACAAGTCCCTACTTAAAGTCTCCTCAATAAGCTAAGTTGATATGTTTAAGTACTTCATTGATCAGAAGCTTTGCACATCTCAGATACAGTTATTTATCTTTTCCTCACCCACATCAGAGGAGACTGGTAATTTCATCCCCGTGCACAGACACAAAAGTATTGTCACCATGCAAGCTGAACTTATTTCAAGGTGGTATATGCACTACATCTCAGCCCCAGAGCAACATGCCCATTAGGAATCCCCGCAGCCCTTTCTACATCACAAGACAGAAACAAACCCATTTTCTACAGCAGCCCCTCCATACACAAAATGACTCTTACTGCCAGGGAACAGCTTGCCAAATTACAGAGGCCACACAGGCTTTTACCATGGAAGTTCCTGCCTCTTTAGCTTGAAAGACACTGAATGCAAATGACAAATATTCAAAATATTCAATCCTATGTAGGCCTGTAACAGTTAACTTTGAAAAATCATAGGGAATTACGTACAAATTATCTGTATGATCACTTTTTCAGCAACAGCACTTCATAACAGTGATGGAATATTAACAATGCTTTATCTCCTTACCAAGGAGCTCTAACAGTACTGAGCTGATTAACCACAGTAAACTATGTATTAGGCAATAAATACAACTTAAGGAGCCACCAGCATTCCTTATTTGTTTGGCTGATTTCACAGCCATGGGTGCATGTCAGAAATGGAAATGACAATGGAAAAGGAAAAGGAAATGGAAAGACCTCTCAGGTCACTGGACCCAGAGCCTTTCCCTGGCAGGCAACCAGAGCAAATCCAGAGCATACTGCACTCTCCCTTAAACAAACCTGTGTGCCTGCACTGGCCTTGAGCAGCTCTTATGCCTCCTCAGCATTTATCATCCCTTATGGAGCAGTAGGGAGGCTAAAAATCAGATTCCTTAGTTTTTCTTGCATGGCAGCTCTGTAATTCCTCTGAAGAAAGTGCCATATAAGTCTAGATCATTATCAGGTAAAAGAATTTTACAAAATTCCTGTCCTTTGTGAACATAGCCATGTTAGTGAACCGGACCCTTGAAGCCCTAGTGCAGAGTTAAATCAAGGCCAGATCTTCAGTCTTGCCACTTTTTCAGAACTCAGAGCACCCCAAACCTGGGGAACAGAATATGTGTCAGGGCTGGCTGCAGGAATCCCTGGCTGCTCCTTAAGAAATGAGCAGCTGCTAGCAGGCACAGTAACTCATGCAGCAGTGTTGGAGCCTTGGAATGGTCTCATCCAGTTGCTCCTGAGATGAGGTGCTGGTAAAGGTGGTCAGGGCCACTGGAGCCTTCGACTGCCCTCAGGGCCCTGTGACAATTTTTGCTACTTAGACTGGAGTGTAAGAAGTAGCCTTATGCTATGAAAAAGCAACGATGATGATAATGTACATTGTAATTTATCATTACAATGACAAATGGTAATGAGTATTCAGAGGGAAAGGGAAGTACAAAACCAAACAGTGTTTGGCTTATCAAATGAGGGCATAAGAATATTTGTATTTCACAAAATAAATCTTTAAAAGAGAGCATAAAATGATGCTTTTAAGAGAGAGCTGGTTTTGCCTGTCATTGATATCCGTTGGTGTCTTCCACTGCTAAGTCTAAGGGTCCCTCTCAAGAGAGAGAGATGGAAAGTCTTTTAGCAGATTTTCATTAGGAAAGCATGGCCTTGACATTGGTAACAAAGAGAGTCACCCATTTCTGCTTGCTTTCTGTTGTGCAAATGCTAAAGTAGGAATTCCCACAGTAACTTAAATGTAGCTGTTTCCAAGGACAAAGCTAAGAATGGGAAGGCATCCGACTGGCCTTATCAAACAGGTAAGACCCTATGGCACAGAAATGTTTAGTCTCCTGTGAATTAGTGAACAAAAATCCACTGATCAAACTAACTGGGCTAGACAGAGAGGCAAGCAGGTGGAAGTTAATGGCCTGCAGTGCACCGGATGCTCCCAACAGGATGGCTGAGCAGCTCCTTTGATCCTGAGGTACCATAAAATCTGTTCATACATCTTTCTCCCAAAACACACCAACAGACCTCTTTCCTATTTCATGCTTGACAAAATGCCCCAGCAAAAGATGACATTACGAGTTGATTTTAAAATAAAAGAATTAAAATATAAAGCGAGGAAAAATTAGGCAAAGCTTACAGCATTTAAATCACAAACCAGGAACTGAGTCGCCAACTGAAGTTCATCTTTCATATGAATCAGTTCTGTATTATACTTATTAGGTTATATTTACTAACAAGGTTGACAGTATAATAGCTCCTGTCAGGGCTACTCTCCAAGAACCTCTGTGTGTGTTAAGAGACATTTGGTGTTTGGAAACAGATTTTAGAGTGTTGTAATTTCTGTTTAATTGACCACAATTAGTTATCTCAATAAACGGGATGTATGATGGTTCAAATTTCTAACACTGATTCCACTAGGGAGGTTTTTCAAAAGCCATCAGACCACGGAGGAGGATACAGATGCCTTGCAAATGAACTTTAAAGCCTACAACACAAGACAGTGCAGAGAAGCCTCTAAAAAGGTTACAAGAGTGAGTAAACCAGAGTCCTGAAGGTTGTAAGATAAGAAAAGAAAAACAGAAGCATTTTTCTACATTAACTCTTCTTTTAAATGAGAAATCATGGCTGCAGCAGACCAAAATGTAGAACAAAATATCACATCTTTGAAACTTCCACACTTTAAAATTTCCAGAGCTTAGGAATTCACCACATGTCAAAATTAGTTGCCCTCAATTACCTGTCTGCTATTAAAAAGCCACACTTTGTCTGGCCTGAATTCACGTAGCTCCAGATTTCCTTTGATCTCATTACATCATTTGTCTGGCAGATTAAAGATCCCTTTGTTACATGATCTGCTTTCTCAATATAGGGAGCTATCAGACCACGATCCAACTACCTAATAAGCTTCCCTTTGACATGCTGAACAAATCACATTCCTTTAATTTGTTTCCCAGGTCAGTTGTCCTATTCTCAGATCACTCTCTCCTTCTTTTATGAACTCTGCCTAGCTTTATCATCCTCCTTCTTGGCCTGTCACCAGCAGTCAGCGTGTCTTTCCAGGGTGGTCATTCCAGCATTAAATAAAATCGGCTCTTTTAGCCTCTCAGTTCCTTTGCAAACCCTTCCTTCACATGGAGCCAAGGATTCCTGATGCAGTGCACCTCTGAGGTTTCATCCCTCCAATTCTGAGGATGTTTTTTCTTTAAAATCATTGTTCCTCAAAATAAAGCTGCCCTCCATATGCTTGCATTACTTGAATTTCTTTCAGTGTATGCTGCTTAGATGTTGTAATGCAGAGTGATTCCCTGGGCTTGATCTGATTGTTCCATTTTTTCATACCTCCCAGACATTTGTCTCATCAAAACATTTTATCAGTAGCGATTTTATGTTTATTCTTCTTCATGGATGAAAACATAGATAAGCATTAGACCTAGTTACTAATTACTTTTGATACCTTTGCCTCAGAGTCATCTGTTTGCTACTTTTTTTTTTCCTGCCTTATTTTCCCCAGCAGCCTCTTTCAATTACTATAATGTAGTCATGGAAATTTCCTTAAAGATATTGGAAAGTTACATAGCACAGGTAGCCCTCATAAATTCATACAGAGCAGGTTCATGTAATCTGGGATCTTTCTTTTTGATTGTGTGTGTAGTCAATGCCCATACAAATGTTTTTTAAAAAGTCTTTTACATTTTTTTCCCTGTACTTATTTTGTTGATGCTTGTTTTCTGCATTGTAATATTCCCTTATGGCAGCAACTGCATGTATTCCTTAGCGGTGGTCCAGTCTGTCTGATGCAACAAATAAAGGCAATTAAAATCACTAGCAACTAAGCAACCATTATATTTTAGTCCTGTGATGGGAAGTGCCCAGGCTCAAGTTCAGCCCAGAGTTGGTGGTCTAATCAGTGCCACCAAGGTATGGAGAAAGATGTCAGAAAATAAATGCTGCTGGAGTTTATCATCTGAGACCATGTCTCAGAGGGGATCCGTGGTGGCCCTGGAGCTAGGCGTTGTTTTGACTGTTCTACTGAATGGAAATATAAACTCACAGTAGATGAAATGTGTGACTGATGAAAATACAGGTGGAGCTGTAAGTCCTGCTGAGAACAGGGCTGTCACACAGAGTGATTAATCTTGTGGTAAACTGGAATTATTCAAACCAAATGCATTTTAACGCAGCCAAGTATAACATTATACCCTGCTAAACAAGGAGGAGTGCTCTGTTTTGGAAGTCAGCAACTCTATTAAAAAATTATATTAAAAAAAAGGCTTTTATGGAAAAGGAATAAATTTGAGAGTGATATCTTGGCTAGAGGGTGAACATAATACTGGAGCTCAAACAAAAGTTCTCAGTGGCAGCAGAGAAAGGATATAAGCATTTGTGAGACTGATACTGGAATATTATATTTGGTTCTGGAGCCAACATTTTTGAGCCCATCCAAAAAAACCCTGCAGATAGTCCAATAAAGAGACCCATCTTGATTTGAGAGCTGGAGAAATTTTCCTAAAGGTGAAGAGAGGGAACTGTTGAAATTCAGACTGCAAATGATTTTGTCTGGCCCTAGCACAAGACCTAGCCATGTGAGGTTCTCCACATATCTATGTAAAGTTTCTTCATATTCTGCTCTTCTCCATGTCTGTTAAGAAGCATCTTTCTCTTTGGAGCTGTGAAGGCAGTGCCTTTCACTGGGGTGGCAAAGCTTGTGTTGCCTCCCAGCTTTTTGCTGAGGAGATATCTCTCTGTGGTGCTGGTGAAAATAAAGGGGATTTTTGAGGTCAGGCTGTGAAGCACACTTATCAAAAGTGTGCTGAAAGGTGCTCAATTTTAAAGTATCTTAATGAAGAGAAAGCACCAGATATGAAAGAAGTCCTTCATCCAAACAAAGTAGGCAAAGTAGGAGTTAACAGTGGAAAGCCAGTTAAATAAGGAGTTAGGTGCTGCTTTCTAATCACTTGACATGACTGAAAAGTGAAACAAACTGCAAACTGCAGTTTATGTCTTTTGAGGCTTTTATGTCTTTTGAGGTCTTCAAGTGAAGTATGCAAATCCTAGCCAAAAAGAAGTGATTTGGCTCAAAACAGGATGTGGCAGTAACATTTGTGAGATGTGGAACAGAGGGGGTCAGGCTCTCTGGCCTTGAGCTAAGAAGTAATGAATTCTCAAAACATTTTCTTTTCTTGGAAGAGACTGTTTTGAAAGTTGAGTGTTAGTCTTTTCTCTGCCCACGGTGTGATTCACAGTCAGATAGTGATCAGGGTTTGTATCAACACAGCAGTATAGTGGAGTACATAAAAACATTTTAGGGAGTAGAACAGAATGGACATCAGTGGTCCCAGTTTAAATCTCAAGGGTCCTGGGATGGGCCCTTCATGAGCAGATCCCTATGAAGTCCCAGTTCTGTTCCCTGTTCTTCCAGCTTGTTGTAGTGTCTTTGGCAGTCCCCTCTACTGCCCTTTCTCATTCCCTTGGATGAAAAAAGGACTGGTGCTGATGCAGGCTTAAGGCACCTAAAGTGCTATAAAACTTCCAGTTATATTATTGTTACTCCTTAGGAACCTTTAAAAACACATTCAGCACATGCCCAGACACTCCAAGCTCCTTTGTAATCTTTGTTCTTTCCTGGTTTTTCTGAACTATTGGCATACAGTGAAGCTCACAGTGCCAGCCATTTAATGCTTTCTCACAGCACACTCATTCTGCAACTGCACTGAAGTGTGGACTTGGCAGAACTGTTTAAACAGGCCAGGAGTGAGTCTTGTTGAGCAACACAAGCTCACTCAGCATGTTTCTCAGTGGGTTAGATCAGCCTGTGCCCAGTGACATACTGCTCAGGTTTTACACTCTGATAAAAATAGTTTTTTAAAAAGTATTGATAATTCATTGATTTGTGATTTGCTCAGTCATCTCTCTTGTTCCATGCAGGCTGTAGCACAGGCAGGTTGTTTTGAAGACCTGAATAACAGCAATAGTTTGCTTGGAAAGATTTGCTGGCCTGCAGATAGCCCTTTGAATATCTGAGAGGCAAGTAAACAGCTGAGCCATTTGGGTACCAAAATTTTTGTCTTTGAAACTGATATCTCATCCCTAGGGGAGATCATGTAACCAAGTGTGAAGTACAGCCAGGCCCTCGGCTTCTTGGAAATCCAAGCCTGAAGGAGAGCAGCAACATCATCAAAACGTGGGCATATCTAGGAAAGGGGAGTCGATGTGCTTGTGCAGCTGGGATGCTCAAAATCAAGCAGCTGTTCACAGCCATGCTTCTCCATCGTGCTTCTTTTTTTAGACAGGCTCGTGGAAGAGAAAGGACATATTTTAAGCTGCAGTGTTTCCTTTTAACATGATGATTTCTTGGTCTGAGTTGTATCAGCGAGACAGCTGGCAGACTTGATTTATAGAAAGCCATGTGATCACAGGATCTAGGATGTAAGGCTGCAGTGTTTCAGGTTTTAAATCCTCCAAATAGAAGGTATTTTGCCATCTTATCACACAAGAAACTGTAGCTCTGGCTTCTTGTGTAGTAAAAAGGTCTACTTTGACTCCTGTCTATGGAGGGTTGCCATACTGAGATTTAATGTGTGTAAATGCAGCATTGACCCCAAGCAATTTAGTTTATAACCTAAGCATTCAGTTGCATTGAGCATACTGCTTCAGTCACTAAGCATTTTGGAGGAAAAGAAAGAAAACCATGGTCATGTTTTTGTTTTTTTGTTTTTTTTGTTTTTTTGTGTGTGGTGTTTTTTTTTTGTTTGTTTTTTTTTGTTTGTTTGTTTTTTTTTTAGTGAACTAAAAGGGAAAGATGCAAATAAAAAAAAATCTGTCTAGCAAACAAAATGTCTTGATCTCATATTGGTCATTTGCTGATTCTTTCAAACTTAGCTAAGGAAAAATCTAAATGAAAAACCTTTTAGACACTTATTAAGCATCAGGATGAAAGCTTCAGATGCTTTTCAGATTTTTGTTTTACATTAACTGTTCAGGGATTTTGCAGTCATATTCTGAAGTGCTTTCCTATTTCTAAATTACTATTTTTCTTAAAAGGGTTTGGGCCGAAGCTGTAAATGTAGATGCAGATCAATATTTTAGGCAGCAGTAATAATTTGTTTTAAACCTATTTCTAATCACATGTAATGCTTACAGTTTAGTTTGCTAGTCTGAAACCATTAATCACCTTATCTGCATCTGTTTTTTTAAGCAAAACTGCCTCTTTGGCACGCTTGTTACATGTCAGGGTCTGAAATTTAACCTCCACTCAGGTTACATGCTGAGAATCCTCACGACATGCAACTCTTCCTCATTATACCAAAAGTCCTTTTACTCTCTTTTTTTTGCTATGCTGCCTTGTGCCTACTTGCAAAGTAGACCAACTGCTTCTGCCACTGATTGTATGAATATCTGTTTGATATCTCTATTATTTCCTGCACTTCTATCTCAGAAAAAGAGTTTGCACTTTGTGGGTCTACCTGCTGTAGGTACTCTCTGCTCTTCCAGTGCATGCTGGTGCATCCAGGAGGTGCAGAGCAGCTGTCTCAGATCTGAAGCTGCTGCTTTCACCTCCAGCAGTGGTGCAGCCATTGTCATCTCTTGGGTTTGCACCCTCTGCTTTACTGCGTGCCTTATGGTTTCCTAACATTTTTTCAGTAAGCTATCTGCATCCTGAGAGACTGACTACACAGGGATTTGGGGCACACTGCAGTGGTCTGATATTTTTTACTGAAAACCACATAGTTTTCTCTTGAAAAGGCCATGCTCTAAAGCTGTACCACAAATATGCTGCTGGGAGTATGCACTGTCCCTGCCATTCTGGAACACTGATTATTACTAATGAAATAAGGCCCTACCCATGTCACAGTTTATTACTCTGGGTGAGAATTCACCCTTCACTGAAATGGATTTATATGCCTACTCTCAAGAGGGGTTTTATTTTACTTGGATTTATGTGCCATGCTTCAGTGTTAATTGTGGATTATTCTCATCTTCGCCTTTCATCTGAAATAGGCTGTAATTTAGCAATCCTATTATCCATACTTACATGCAGTATTCACACATCTGTGATTTAACCCACATCCACGATATTTTATAACATAAAGGAGACAATGAAAAAGATTCAGCTCTTGGATTAAGAAATATTTTATGTTCAGCACAGGGCTGGCCATTACAGTCAGTGGAGCCCAGAGAGTAAATCATCAGACCTAATGTAGGGATATTTTTCAAGGTGAGTTTTATGCAGTCAGTGAAGTGGATTGACTGATGGCTACTGGCCGTAGCAATAGCTTTGAATCTGAGTTCACAACCAGCCACATGAAGACCTGCATTTGGGTGTCTTAATCTGCAAACTGAATCCCATATTTCACTCTAACAGAACGTCTTCCCAAGACCTTGCTCTTCTTCTGCCAGGCTAACCTCCAGGTGGACTTGCTTAAACTTCTGATACATTTCCCCCCAGAAAAGGCCATGTTCTGTCATCTCTAATTGAGGAATGTGCCTGTGATGATGCTAGATCACCAGGTCACCACCAAAACTCAACTCAGTATTCAGTGGCTGAATCATCCTCTGGAGGGGTGTCTGCTCTGCTGTCTTTGCAGGGAGCATGGGGGACATCTTTCTGAGGCCCTTTAGCACATTGTCAACTGATAGTAAATGAATGGGCCCTGCAGACATTTTGGAAATAAGCCTATCTGGTTAGAACATGCCAGGAGAAATAAGAGCATGAAACAGGTTGAAATCAAAGGCTCTCTAACCAATTTGACTTCATAGTCCTTTCTGCTGTGAGTCATTCTTGGTTGGTCATTTCCACAATATTCACAAGTGGTGTACCTGAGGAGAGGAGGGATTCATTCTTATCATAGCTGGACCTCAGCTTAATATCAGCTCAGTGACATTACTTGGCTAAGAACAAAGTCAGTTATGTGAATTCAAAGGACAAGATGAATATCTGATGGTGAAAGCAAGTTCACTTCCTTTTTCACTAGAATTCTAGGAATAAGCTTTCCCTTCTTCCAGAAAAAAATATGTTAACATATTTTTGGGGTCCAGATATCTATAAAGTAATGCCAGTATTGGGATTTCACCCTTCTGCAAAATAAGAAAGCCATTTCCCCTGCCTGACCCTGATATGCAGAGAGAGCTGTGAAATCAGAATACTTCCACAAACCAAATTCAAAGCAGCAGTAATAGTTTTGTTACTTTGTAATTTGGTTTTTGTTGTTTTTCTTCTTTTTCATTTTTTTTTCATAGTTATTTGAATGTTCTCTATGTGGCCCTGAGAAATTTGAGGCAATTTAATGTCTGTAATGTCTGTACCTTCGTGCTGATTTGCGATCAGCCTGCTGCCAAGAAGAGTTCACTGAAGTTAATGTTATCACTAGCTTACACATTTACCTTATCATGCAGATAGTCAAAATATTAGGAAACACAGGAAGTGCTTGCAGAAAGTGATGACTTTTCTGGAAATAGGAGATATAGTGGGTAATTGAAGCACAGAAAGCAGTAAATTTGTTTCCCATATACTGTGTGCCCAAGGGCATTTGACAGTAAGAAAGTGCACTTGAAGAGATGGACTCTCAGAGAGCACATTGTTTTCATAGATTAGGAAAGTTCTTTCTTTGCTTGTGGAGATCTTATCTACATCAACAGCTTTTCTTCTCCCATAAAAGAATCTGGAAATTATTTTCAGTTGAGAAAAAAAAAACCTGAGAGTTGCAGAGACTGTCAGGACATGATTAAAAAAAAAATAAAGTGAAAGGAAGATGATCCTATTGAGCATTAGAAAGAGTTAACTACAGGCAGCATAAAGAAAAGTGAAAGTAAACAGAAAAGAAAATGCAAAGCCTTGGCAAAAAAAGAGCTTCTATGTCAATCCAGGAGTAGATGTCAGACATAAACAGAAAATAAAGATGTAGTGACTTGTGTGTTGTACCAGTTACATGTAGCAGCAGCGGACATGATGCTTTACAAATACTTCAGTGTAATGCTTTGAAGAAGCAGTGGGGGCTGTAATACCATATATTTCCAATATAAAAATTGGAATGCCTCTGTCCTTGGTACAGGTTGCATGTCTGCAATCTTAGTGAAATCCTAGGCAAAAGATGTAAGTGTCCACAAGACTCTTTTTCTCCCCCTCACTTTTCCTCCAAGGCTTCTCAAGTGTCTCTTGTACAAAAAAACCTACAAAAATTATGGTCTGCAATTGTCATTGCTGACATAGCAGTGGAGGAAAGGGTGTTTAGATGTAGGCATGCCAACATGACCATTTGGTCCTGTGACTGATGTCCCTCCCACATGACTGCATTCAGGTTGATTTTAGGCATAGGTGAGTGCTGTCAGGTTGTTATGTTTCAGTAGAAGAGAATGTTGGAAACTGATTTAACAGCAAAACTCCTCCTTGTTTAGATAACTTCAGGAAGCAGGGCCAGGGCATGCTCCTGCTCTACACCATGAAGAACCCCTCCTTCCCAGAATATGTCTTCAGAAGTGAGAGTGGTGTCATGTGCCTGGACTTCCATAATGACCACCCCTACCTCCTGGCAGTGGGCTTCTATGATGGCAACGTGGCTCTCTACAACCTAAAGAAGGCAACTTCCCAGCCCAGCTACAAGAGTAGTGCTATGTCAGGAAAGCACACAGAGCCAGTGTGGCAGGTAAGGGTGCTTTTCCTGTCTTCTATCTGGGCTTTTAATTGGACTGAGTTAGGGCCCAGCAGGAAAAGTGCTACATGGGGAAAGGTGTTGGTTTAATACATATATTGGTAATGTATTATTAAGTTGTATTGCAAGCTAATTTTCAAATTCACAGGGAAGAAAAGCAATTACATGAATTACATGAATCCTCCTCTGTATATAACAGCATGAAATGGTATTTATGTTCTAAATATGAAATCACAGGGCAGCAGGTGGTGAACCATGTGTAAAATGCATGTATCAGCCACTAAAGAGAGCTCTGCTGGGTACAGTAAAATCCAGAGGCATCTGCCTGTGGAACTGGCTGCCACTGGGATTCAAAGAACACTACCTAGTAGCTGACCCTGAAGTATTTCAGTGAATTAAGAATTGTGATGTGCAGGTAATGCTCTTAAATTAATGCTACTCTGACATCTGTCACAAAGAGTCACTAGATGGATGAGATTGTGAAGGACTGGGCTGGGTGGGTTGCTACATCCAGATAATTTTATAGTTAAGTGTAATCTGAGTAAAGATCACAGATTGGAGCACTCTAAGGTATATGCACCTCTGATCTCTTTTGTATCAGTAGAAGCATGACAGCACATATTTCAACATGGTCTGTGCGAGCCCTGCTGAGGTGCAGCAGTGTGTATTTGGTGTGCTAGGCTATGGATGATGCTGCCATTAACTATTGCTGTCACTTGATTTAGGCTGCCTAATGTAGTCCTACCTCTAGGCACACTGTCAATGTTTCTTTTGCACTGGCCATGCATAGATTGTCCCCCAGTCATGGCTCTTAGTTATTTCATCTTCCAATCAAAGTCCAAGTAATCAAGGGATCTGATTGAGCTGAGGATGAATGTGGAATATTCCAAGAGCAAGACCAGTGCTTTCGATAAACAGAGAGGTTATACAAATCTATCATTTTAGACTAGACTTGAATTTTTTGTCAATTGCTTGTCTGTCCAAAGCTTTATCTCTAGAAAGAGCTTTTGGCTCTTCTTACAGGTTAACGTGATACACCAGCCATGGGTTGTTACCATAATGCAATGTGTCAGGCACACACAAGCACACAGAACTCTGAGCTTCTTGTATTGCCATTTAGGCTTCCAGGAAAAACTAACTAAATAATAAGTCCTCTGCACAGCTTTTCATGGCCTGGCTGCAGCATGCTACAGGAGGTCAGGAGACACTGGAATCACCGTTCATTTGTACCCCAGTGATATTGAGAAGGACAGAGTATGCTTAAGGGGTGTTATTAATGGCCTCATCACTACAGAACAGAAGCAAATACGTTCAGCAGTAGGAGCACTCTGTACAGGGGTTTTAGAGGTAGGTTATTTTGTACCATTTAGGAAAAATGTGACTCAGAAGTAAAAAACAAAAGGCTCTCTAGGGAGATAGCTCTGTAAAGGAGAGAAACTACATCAATGCTAGGGATAGATACAGGTATGAGTAGATTCTAGCCTCTGCTTATTTATTTCCAAGGACTGAGAGCAGAAACTTGTTATTATTAATTTTCTTTGACAATAAAGTACTGATATTTACAGGTTTTTTTACTTGCTACAAAACTAGTGAGCAAGGGTAGTAATAAGGTGGTTTTACAGCAATTAGGTGGAGAGATTGTACCTCTGTTGGAAAGACCTGGAGGGTAGGCATTTGTCAAATGCCCTCAAAAGGTTTAGAAAAGGTTTTCTCTCCACTTTCTGGGAGGAAAAGCAACACCAAAGACTTTTTGTCAGGTTTATGAGACATCAGATTGTTATTCCTCATTAAGCATTAAGTGACGCTAGAAGTGATGCCTTGTTCCTTATACTTAGTTCAAAGATGATTGGTTCTACCCCTCCAACATCCCAGCTATTCTGAAGCCTGATCTTTGTGTAGCCCATCCTGTGCAGTGCTCACTTTTGTACTTAAGCCCACGATTTTGAAGACCAATTAGAAAAGTAACAAAGTTCTTCCGAATAGCAAGGGCCCTTTGTTCTGGACTGCCCAGCTCCCTTCTTTTTGAAATGACACAGGCCTTTCACAATGGAAGCAAAATGAGAGTAAGGCAGGCTGACAGCTCTTTTCTTGTGCCCTTTCTTGTTCAGTGACTTGCTAATATCATAGTAAGTTTGTGTAAAACAAAGCTGAAGTAGCATAGGACATTAGTAAGAGCAAAATGTAATAATACAAATTTTCTAATTCTGTTACCTAAGAATGAGTTTGTTTGCCTGATGCTGGTCCTCACATATCTTTAAGGAGCATATTGATGGCTTGTAATAGATTTGGCAAGTGTCTTCTATGTATTAAGAGCTACTGAGTTGTAAATAATGGAAAATTCTGGCTGGTTTTAAGTTACACATTTCTAAATTCTTACTACCAATTGATTGAGATCCAAAGCCAGAAAAGAATATGTGAATGTGTACACATGCAGCTCCATGTGGCTAATACACCACCAAAACCTTAGGTTTTACAGGAACACCAAGCTAGAAATGGTCTCCCAGGTCAGTGAATTCAGGGCTTTCTGCCTTTGACTGTGAGCCCCAGGCTGAAAGGAGTCTGCTCATGGGAAAGTGTGTCAAACCTATCATGTTCTTCTACACAAAAGCCTGTGTGGAGTTAAGCTAAGCCCCACTTCCATCAAACAAATACTCTGAATAGTCTGCAAAATACTCATAGTTGCATCATCTCCAGCACCAAATACTCCTAGAGAGCAAGTCCCCGGACAAGGTATCTCTTTGGGCCAGTGGCTCAATCCCAAGGCTTGGGTCTGAATGTTAAGGATGGTGACCAACGTGGACTTTGCCTCCCAGAGCCCATGAGAACTGTCTTCTCTGTGGAGAATTGACACTCTGCTGGTAAGGGGCTTTCAGCACAGAACCTCTCCCTTGGTGAGCCTTTGAACTTTGTTCTTACTTTATCCTTTCTTTTCAAAAAAGGTGATGATTAGGGTTTATTTACAACTGAGAATAGTGCTTTTTTCCCTTTCATCACTGGAATGTACAAAATACATTAGATATGAAGAGTTTGGGAGCTGAATAGTTCAGAAACAGACACTGATAACTGAAACTATCTTCTGTGTCAACATTTGTTTCTGCTTCCTGATACACATCTCATTCAACAGATTTGTTTCCATTATGTGTTTCTAGTTCACTCTCATATCAAACCATAAGGATGTTTTTTCTGCTTGCTGCTGGGACTAGTACAGAGCTAATACTGCTGCAGAGGGTTGGAAAAATTATTTTCTCTACTTGCTCACCATCATAATTAATGACTAAATTCCCACTGCAGTATGTTGACCCTAAGATCTGCAAAGGGAAGGTTCCTTTTGACTGTGCTTAGAGCAAATCTCAGCTGTGGCAGGCTTGCCTATGTGCACAGCATATTTTGGAATTGCTATGGAGAGATCACTGCTTCAAAAAGCAACCTGGTCCACTGTTAATTTATTGAAGATGATCTGGCCTCCCCGGGGACCTGATACCATGGAGCTTCAGTTGGCATCCTGAAAGAATTATTTTCTGCCTTATATTCACGCGTGGGAGGAGAAAGCTGGCCACAGCTTGCTAATTCTTCACCAAATGCCATTCAGATTGAACTCGATGGTCGTGGTTAGGACAAAAATGACAAAGCAAGACAGTGATAGTCTGCAAACTGCCAAAGGAAACTAAAAGGAGTGTTAACCTGCAGCATAGTTTCCCAGTAGAACATGTAGAAGTCCCTTCCCAAATGTAAACCAGATAAAACACACCTAAGACTTGCTTACTGGAGTTTGCCCCCTAATTGTATGATCCCTTCTCTATCTCTACTTTCTGTCTTCTAGTCAAAGGCCTTAAATGAGTCTACACTAGACCTCTGAAGTTCATGAAGCCACCTTAGACTTACTGAGGTCTTGTTTTACTGACGGAAGCAAGTCAATCCAGTTACAGAATCCCTTTAAATCAGCATGACCTGCTTTTTCTCCACCCCACTCCATGCTGCTGGGCACAGCTCCACAACAAGAGGCCTTTCCAAGAAGCTGATTGTATTCACTGCATGTAAAAGAAAAGTAATTTCATTCATAATCTATTGGCACACCAGCACATTGGTTTGTTTCTCATGATAGATAGTCTCCTATATCTGTCATCTCCAGTCAGACAAACAGACTTTGCAGCTTGCATTGTCCCTGAGATGTTACTGCTTCATGTAATATGTTGTTCGTTTGGCTTCAGGCAAACAGAGTGTTTGATGCAAAGGAAATAAAAGAAAAAGAAAAGACAAAAGGTTGGTGTCAAGGTCAGAATAAAGAGCAGCTCTCTGAGAACAGACTAAGCGCCCTTCCTGTTGCCTTTTCTGCTGAGCAGAACAAAATAGGTGTTTGCTGGGAGTGATTCCATGATGATTCTCTTAGGGAATAAATGTAGGGGAGAAACAAAAGTTTGGAGAAGAGTACCAGAGACCTGAAAGCAAGTAGGCTGGACCTGAGATAGAACCGAGGGCATCAGGGTGAGAGATGGCAAGTGTGAGAATGTGGCCTGAAGGGGTTGACGGTGAGGATCATTTAATGCAAAACCGCTAGGGTAACACAAGCAAACTCCACCTCTCATATTGAGTAAGTGCAATGCACAGGGGAACCTGCTCTCCAGACCCAGCCATCTCTGACTTCTTTCTTTCTACCAGTTCTGCCTTGCATACCTGGCCCAATGCAAACAGAGCAAAAAGTCTAATTAACCTCATATGTCCTGGGAGTAAAGGAGGCCACTGTATCCTCACCAGAGAGGTGACCTCAGTCATTCACACATGCACAGGACTACAGAGGAGTTGGATGTGCATCCATGGGCCAGCTGGAGAGTGTATCTGGGCTCCAGATACCTAAACCTGTCAGAGGTATCCTTGTTAAAGAAGTCTGTAGCTGCAGTCCTGATCCCTGAGTCCAATAACAGTCTGTTGCAGCAGCAGCTACAGCAGTCTGCCGAAGACCTGGCACTGTGCTCCTCACTGCAGCACCATGAGGCATTTAGTGGGTGACAAACATCTGTCATGTCTTTGCTCCCTTGTTCTCTCCTGGAGGGAAGTGTGTGCAGGGTGGGCTGTGTCTGGGAAGGTTTGCCATATGCTTGCTGTAGAAAACAGGGTAAAGATCAGCATCTTTCTGGTTGTCCTTAGTTGCTAGGAGAGCTCACTGCAGAGTAACAGCTCTACTGGAGGAAATTCTGTCTCCCACGTCTTCAAGTTTCACCATTTTTGAAAAGGCTCTGCTGAGCCATAGAAGTCCCTCTGGGAACTTCAGGGTCATTTAGGCATGGTGGAGGGAGTGAAAAGTGCAAGACACCATTGTGACAAGAATGCTGATTAACATATTTTGCAGCATATTTGTGCCTTGTTCAAAACTTTTTGGATGCTTCTTGAGCTACTTTAAGGTTAGGCAAGGTAGCTGCCCAAAATCTTCTTACTCAGTTTCTTTGGTAATGATAAATAAAATCCCTGTTCTATTAACTTTTATGTTGTATTTTTGGAGGTGCTATCAGACTACTTCTGGAGAATCCGCTTCTGTAGCTGGTTATTTTTAAATTGTGCCTTGGGTATGGATTCTTGTGGGTTAGAAACTCTCTTGCAAAGCATCCGTTGTAGATCATGTCATGTTTGTCTGAAAAGGAGCTTTTTCTGCTTTGATGCTGTTTTCCCTCTGTACTTCACAGATAGTGAACTTACTTTATGTCTTCTGCTCTCGCTGCTCCTTGCTAAGCAGATTCTCCTCTAGTGCTGCATTGTTCCTTTTCCTTCTCTTCCTTTTACTTAAGATCTGAATCACTTATTGTAGGTTTTCATAGAATGGTATGGGTTGGAAGGGACCTTTAAAAGTCATCTAGTCTGACCTCTGAAGGAGGTTGTTTATGTCTTTTCTGGTGTCTGCAAGCAAAGTATAAGAAACTTTCTTTGCCTGTTTGTATAGGTGCTAGTTTGTGGTGAAAACTTTGCTTATAAACCTTAAGAAGCCCTGAAGGCTTTGGGATGTTGGAAAATGTTAACCTGAGGTTTGAAAGGGCAGAGACATTGTAATGCATTTGTTTGGTTGCTTGTCTTTGATTCCTGTTCTGCTGCTTTATAGCAGTTACAAAAGCTAACTCCATATTTAGTAGGAATCAGGAAACTAAGTAGGATCTTAGTGAAAAACATGTATTTCTTTGCTGGCCTCTGAAATGTGACTGCTGGATTGCTGGATCTTCAAAAGAGGTATAGAAAGCAAGTGGACCAGACTGGTCTTAAAGGCACTGATGCAGCCTGTGAAACAACACTACTGCTTCTCTGCAAAGGATGAAATAGAGGTAAGAGAATGATAATGGCAGAGCCAGAGGCAAGCTGGGCAGGGATGGTGCAAGCAAGGTCACACAGGTATATAGTGAGATGTGGGGATCTGGGGCTGGCCACAGCTCCCACCCTTCTTCTATCCTGTGAGCTTCCACAGCCCAGTGAAGTACCTGGCACCCTCAGCACTTGGCAGGCCCCAGGCCAAGCTCTCCCTGCAAGCCTCCTTGATCCTGTGATGATGGGAACCTTCTGTCAGGCCCATTACAGATGCTGTCACTGATTTGGCAGCATCAGACAGCCTGGAGGTTTGGATGTGAGCCTGGCTGCTGCATGCATCTGCTTTCCCTGCACGTGGAGCAGGCAACTTCATATTTTGTCTGTAAATTGGAAATCTTCCTTGATGAGCACAGTCAGAATTGAAACCAGGAGCTGTGAATTGCAATTGGTTAAATACCTGTGAGCTTTGTTGGCCTCTGGCACCCATTGCTCTGCTGCCTGCTGCGACATAGGAACACGGCCACTGATAGGACAAACAGGTGAGAGTCTAAGATCTGGTTCCCTGTTAATGTACCAGCCTAATAAATACAGTGGGAAGAGTTGTGAGGGGAATAGGCAAGCAGATTCCTGGTGAAGTGCTGTACAAAGAAGAGCATCTGAATCCTAGCAGGAAGAAAACAAAATAAAAGTAGGTCCAGCCTTAGCCAGTGCTATTTATAACTGAGCTCTGCTTCCTCTAGATAAATCTGAGTCTCTGAAGTGTGTGATGCACAAGCCCCAGGCTAGGCCTTTGCTCTGGATCAGTGGCACTCCCATAATTTTGCTCTTTGCTCAGCTCAGTGCTGAGTACCTCCCAGTGCCACTGGAGAGGTTTTGCTACCCTTTTCCTGCACCCCAAATTCATGGGTGGTATGTGAATGCACTAATGTGGTGTGCCTGATCCTTTGCTCCTGTCTGATTCTTGAGTCATTTGAGCTGGCAGATCTTTAAGGATACTTTCCATAGCGTGCAAGAGCTCTCAGTCCCCAAGTGTAGGAAATCAGGCAAGGAAGGAGAGAGACCAGAATGGCTGAGTTGAGACCTGCTGGTCAAGCAAAAAGGCAGTAATGAAGTGCACAAGCAGTGGAAGAGGGGACAGGAATCCTGGGAAGAGCATGGGCACATTGCCCAGTTGTGTAGGGATGAGGTTAGGAAGGCCAAGGCTCACCTAAAGCTGAACTTGGCAAGAGATGTGAAGAAAAGCAAAAAGGGCTCCTACAGGTATGTAAACCAGAAAAGGAAGGTTAAAGAAAGCATACTCCCCTGATGAACCACAGTAGTGAACTGGTAACAACAGGCAAGGAGAGGGCTGAGATTTTCAACAACTTCTTTTCCTCAGTCTTCACTGGCAACTTCTCTCCTCATGGTTCTCATGTTGATGTCCCACAAGATGGAAACCAGTGAGACAAATTCCCCCCCACTGTAAGAGAAGACAAGGTTGGTGACCATCTGAGGAACCTGAAGATATACAAGTCCATGGCACCTGATGAGATGCATCCCAGAGTCCTGAGGGAATTGGCAGATGCAGTTACCAAGCACTTCCCATGACATTTCAAAAGTAATGGCAGTCCGGTTAAGTCCCTGGTGACTGGAAGAAAGGAAACATCATGCCCATTTTTACAAAGGGTAGAAAGGAGGTAACTTGGAATGATCATGAAACAGATCCTCCTAGAAGACATGCTAAGGCACATGAAAGACAAGGAGGTGATTCAAGCCAGCCAGCATGGCTTTCTTTACTAGGGGCAAATCCTGCCTGGCCAACCTAGGGACTTTCTACAATGGGTTGACTACATCTGTTGACAAAGGATGTCATCTATCTGGACTTCTGCAAGGCCTTTGACATGGTCTTCCACAATATCCTGCTCACAAAGTTGGGGAGATATGGATTTGATGGGTGGACTGTTCAGTGGATAAAGAATTGGCTGTTTGGTTGTATCCAGAGGGTAGTGGTCCACAGCTTAAGGTCCACTTGAAGAAGAGTGACAAGTGTTATCCCTCAGGGTTACATGCTGGGACCTTTACTGTTTAATATTTTTATCAACAATATAGACAGGAGAATTGTGCAGCATCAGCAAGTTTGTGGATGACACCAAGCTGAGTGGTGGCTGTTAATAAGCCAGAGGGACAGGATATCATCCAGAAGGACCTGGCCAAACTGGAGAGTTGAGCACAGGTGAACCTCATGATGTTCAACAAGACCAAATGCAGGGTCCTGCACCTGAGTCAGAAAAATTCACATTATCAGTATAGGCTTGGGGATGAGGTTTTAGAAAGCAGCCCTGCAGAAAAGGACTTGGGGGTGCTGGTGGACAAAAAGCTGGACATGAGCCAACAGTGCAGGCTTGCAGCCCAGAAGGCCAATTGCATCCTGGGCTGCATCTAAAGAAGCATGGCCAGCAGATCAAGAGAGGTGATTCTGCCACTTTGCTCTGCTCTGGTAAGACCTCACCAGGAGTGCTGCATCCAGCTCTGGAGCCCTCAACACAGGAAGGACGTGGATCTGATGGAGCAGGTCCAGAGGATGGCTACAAAAATGATCAGGGGTCTGGAACACCTCTTGTGTGAAGACAGTCTGGGGGAGCTGGGGTTGTGCAGCCTGGAGAAAAGAAGGCTCCAGGCAGACCTAACAGTGACCTTCCAGTATTTGAAGGGACCCTACAGGAAGGCTGGAGAGGGACTGTTTGCAAGGGCTTGTAAGGATAGGACAAGGGGCAATGGTTTTAAACTAGACAAAAGTAGATTTAGATTGGGTGCTAGGAAAAAATTCTTTACCATGAAGATGGTGGAAAAATGGAACAGGTTGCCCAGGGAGGTAGCTGAGGCCTCATCCCTGGAGATGTTCAAGGTGAGGCTCATTGAGGCTCTCAGCAACCTGATCTACATTAGGGTGTCTCTGCTTACTGCAGGGGGTTGGACTCGATGACCTTTAGAGGCCCCTTCCAACTCAAATTATTCTATGATTCTATGACTTGTGCTCAAGTGATGGTTCCAGGGGCTGTGAGTTCCAGGGAGGTGCCATCAGTCACTGAACCACAGAATCACAGAATTATTGAGGTTAGAAAAGACCTCTGAGGTCATGAAGTCCAGCCTATGACCTAATACTACCACACAGGCTAGACCATGGCACTGAGTGCCACTTCAGCCTTTCCTTAAACATCCCCAGGAATGGCGACTCCACCACTTCCCTGGGCAGTCCAGTCCAATGCCTGATCACCCTCTCCATGAGGAAGTCTCTGATATCCAACCTAAACCTCCCCTGGGTCAGCTTCAGACCATGCCTTCTCCTCCTGTCACCAGTTGCCTGAGAGAAGAGCCTGACCCCCACCTGACTACAGCCTCCCTTCTGGGAGTTGTAAAGAGTAATAACACCCTCCCTGAGTGTCCTCTTCTCCACTTTCCCCCTGGTCTCTTCACAGTCTCATTTCTCCCCTCTGGACCCCCTCCAGCACCTCAATGTCCTTCTTGAAGTGAGGGGCCCAGAACTGTACACAGTACTTGAGGCGAAGCCTCACCAGTGCTGAGTACAGGGGAGAATTAAAGCGGAGGGCACAAGATCTAGCAGTGGGAGAGAAGTGATTTTTGGAGTAGGAATGTTTATGGGGCTGAATATAATATGTGACTTTATTTTACCATATGTCCTCATTGATGATGAACACATCTAACTCTTTTCCCCTGGCCATCTGGAAGGTCTTAAGGATTCTGGAGGAGAAAATTCCAGGAAGTCGTGTAGTAAAACTTGCAAGTAGCCATATGCTGCTAGAATGAGAGAAGAATTTTGTAAATTTTTTAGGTAGGAATTTCCTGCTATTGGCTGTAACAAAAGCAACCAACTTTCACCAGATGAGCCTGGTATTTCCTGGTACCTATGGGGCAGGTGACTGATGGCATGCAGTCAAGGGCTGCCCCAGAAACACTCAGGCATTGTGTCTTCTGTTCCTGGGTGTTTTGAGATGCTTTTGGTTGTCACAGCAGTAGGCTTAAGAGTTCCTCTTCCTGGATCCTTGCCTGGTGAGATACAATCCTGCCAAGCTGACTGCCTTGGATGCTGGCTGACTTCTCTGTCAGTTAATTAGCTGCCTTCATATCAGTACCTATTGACAGTTACCAAGCCCATCAGCCACCCTGCCCTTCCCAAATGGCATGGGTATTGTCAGGGAAGCTTTGTCACACAAACAAACTGTAGGTAAAGTTAGGAGCCATTAGAGTAAACTCTATTTCTGCTTCAGGTAGGATGGTAGGGAGTACCTCTGCCAGAGGTACAAGATGTAAGAATGATGAAGGAAGCCCAGACTGGCTGGAAGGCATTGGGATCTTTGAATATTTGGACATTTGTCAGCTGTCTAAACTGCTTCCTCTCTAGTGCAAACGGTACAGCCAAGTATTTAAATATTACTGTCTCTCTTTTAGAAGTGTTAGTCTTGCAGACCTTCTCTAGTAGCTTCTGGCTTGGAAGTAATTTTACTTCCTAAGCACACTGAAATGATCCATTCTGTCTTGTTGCATGATTTTACAGTAAAACATCAACAAATCTTTCTATAAAGGATGGAATAGCACTGAGAACCCTCCTTTGTTTAGCAGCTTCCTTATCTGCAGATTACTGTCATAGCTGAGCCATTTGCATTTAAATTAAATCCCATATTTTAAGGTAGGAACATTTTTCAATGAATTTATGTTTAAGTTTTATATATATATATATATATATGTAAATCAAAGTAATTTTTATTTATATCTTTCCACCAACTTTTACTCACACTCAGAAGACTTGAAAGCAGTCTCATCTATTGCAGTGAATAAAGCAGTCACAGCGTGTCACACAATAAAACCTTGAGAGGTGAGGTTGGATTTAAGATCAGACTGAACCTTCCCCTCTGGAACTGGGGAACTGTGTGTGAATCACAGACATGAAAACTGGCAGAGGCCTTGAGAGTGTCCTCTTCATTCCATTGCACCATCACAAATGTTGTGTTATCACTCCTGAAGTGCTTTCTTCAAAATGAGATTGAGCATTCCAGCTGTCTTTGCCAGGACAGACGGACTGACGTTGTTATTTACTATGGCTTAAGTGGTATACAATCCTCTTAATGCATGGGAAAAAGATTCTAGTGATTCACCCACCCTGTCAGAAATATCACTTTGCTGAATCCTGTACCGGTCTTTGATCTTTTCCTGCAACATTGCCACTTAGCCAGAAATTCCCTAATTTCTACATGTTCGTATATTTCCCTTTTTCTGCCTGTGTCCCTCTACACTTGTCTGTATAATGTTTCACCTCATTATTTTCAGATTATGTCTCCACTTTGTCAAGATGTCTTTGAGTCCTGATTCTAACAGAATCCTTTGTCTCTAAGCTGTCATCTGCAAATATTCTGTGTGTTTTGCAATCTGCTATGCAACTTACTAATGGAAATATTGAATAGAACTGGACTCAGGACAGTCCTCTGTGGGAACTATCTAGAGATGTTCTCCCAAGTGGTCAGAAAACCACTTATTATAACTCTTGAAAATTAATTTTTCAGTCACTCATTCAGTTAATAATAATTCCATCTAGACCTAATTTTCTTAGCTTGCTTCTGAAATCATCACAGGGTGTATGCCAAAAGCCTCACAAAATTAAACTTAAATTGCATCTACTCCTTCCTTCTAATCCTTTTGACCTATTACCCTGCCAAGGAAGGAAATCAATTTTGTGTGATAAGAACTTTCCTTGGCAAGCCCATATTTGTAGTTCCTTATCTTCTTATCTGTACATATGTATGGATGACTTAATGCTTTGTTCTGGCACTCAAATTTCAGTGTTAGGTTGAGCAGTCCACAGTCCTTTAACCCATCTTCAAGACCATTGGGTTTTATTCCTGGGGACATTTTTTCTCTGTTCCTGTACTACAGGACTTCTCCTGTCTTCTAGTTTTCATAGATAACTGCTAATGATTCAGAGATTACTGCAGCTGCTTAATTAAGTATTCTAGGCTGAATTTCATCAGGCCTTGCAGAGTTGGGCATATCTGTCTTATCTCAGCATTCTGGCCTGTGCTTCTTAAAGTTAATTTTTTTAACTTCCTACTTGCAATTTATGTTTTTATATGGCACTGAAATAAGAAGGGCCTTGATACTTCTTTACCTGTGCTTTGTTGTGGGACCTGCCTTCCTCTTTGTAAACAATAAATGAAGTTTAAGAGGGCTCCAATGAACCTTTCTGGGGTATCTGAATTTGGGTCTATGCAGGTACTGGCCCCAAGGCCTTAAAAGTTACCTTCCTCTGAGAAGAGAATCTCCAACTTCTTCCCCATGCAGATGTCTCAGGCAGTGGCAGTGTTTGTGTCTCACAGCTCATGAGCTTTGCTTTTCTCCATGAAGTTTCTGGGTGTGCAAAGACTGACCACAGAAGCCCATCTCTCCCTGTATGGCTCCCTGTGGTTCTTCCTCTCCTACTCCTCTTTAGTTGTGGCTGTATTCATCCATTTGCTGTGCTTTTACCAGCACCATTTCTAGTCTTCAGGGATGTGGATGGGGGCAAGGATTAGGCAGGCTTTCACAGCAGGGTTTCTGAGAACAAAAGGACTAATATCTTCTATGACAGCATTGACTAAACCCCTTTTTTTTTTTTTTTTTTTTTGAGCCCTTTCATTCTTGCTAGACATTCCACAGGAGAAATGCTCTTTGCTTTCCACTGTAATAGACAGGAATGGTAAAAAGCCCTGAAACAAACCAGCAATCTCTTTCGCTGAGTATGCACCACGGGGCAGGAGTCCTTTGTGCTGTATCCTGGCTCCAAGGTGGGCATGTGGGTCACCCCATGGTTCTGGTCCCCCCTCACTGAAGGACTAACTGGGGTTTACTTTGGCTCCTCCATATCTGCCTGTGTGGGTCTGCCTTTGGCAGGAAGCCCAGACATGCACTCACAGTCAGGGCACAGCCCAATCTTCTCCTGGCACAGTGGTATCCTGTGGCTGAAGGACATTAGCCAGGAGTTTCTTCTCCCTCAAGTATAGTCTTAGCCAGAGGCCAATTCTGCTGCTTTGACCTAAATCTTGGAGTGCACAGTCAGCACTTAGTTATCACAGCTCTTTGAAACCTTCATTATTTCTTCCAGTGAAAGTAAATCATCTGGGTTTGGCTTATTTTTTGCCTTTATCCTAGCTAACCATGGTGAGGAATGAAGCTTCTTTCTTCCCACTTCCACACAGGACAACTTCTACTGTCCAAGTTACCACTGAGAACTCCAGAGATGGCTCTGTGCCTCACCTCTAAAACTTGTTCTGCCTGTCTCTTTCTGCATAAAGACCAACACTGGAGTTCCCTTGAATGTTGTGAAGTTGACTATGATATCTAGGTGCCTAAGTGAATAATTTTGGGGGGCCTCTTGTGACTGATTGCAGGAAAGCAGCCTTGGTTTTTTATAATGGAGCAACCTGGTCTAGTGGAAACCTGTGACAGGGGGGTTAAAACTAGATGGTCTTTAATGTCCCTTCCAGCTCAAACCATTCTGTGATTCACTGGTTCTATGTACTCATCCAGGTGCCTGGCCTTGGCTTCACTTCTGGTAGCTGGTCAAGGGTCCTCAGCAAGGTGTCAAGGCCCACTTGTGATGCCAGGATGGGGTGCATGATGAGCAGCAAATGACCCATAGCTGGCAATGTACTTGATGGAAAGCATTTGAGGATTTAGTTGTAGAAGCACTATGTTGTCTCAGCATCAACCAGGGACAAACTACTTGCCTCAGCAAAACAGAAAGTGGGCTCAAATCAGCTGATTGTCTTTGGAGACTTTCACTACAGCACATCCCTTGGGCAAACAGCAGAGGCAAGTGATACAGGGAGGGGAATAAACAAAACAATGGTAATTTGTCATTATCAGGGGGAGAATGTGAAAGACTTCTCTGCTGGTTATGATGTGATGTTTCCAGATTCTGTTCTACTTAATTTTGCTGGCAAGAACCAACAAGAAACATTTTTGGAGGTCACAGAGGGAAGAAATTAGAACTGCTTCGTAACTCCAATCAGAGACTGCTATAGGGAAGTGCAGGAGAATACTCCAGAACACAGGAGAAATCAGGCTGCATGCAGAAGATGTGACCTGTGGAGCAATTTACTGTAGGTCAGCACTTTAACATAAGCATGATGAGAAGGCAAAAACAGGATAGCACCAAAATAGAGGAAGTATCCTCTACACAGGCCAAAGCTACCCGCTGTTGGACTAAGACACCCAGGGCTGGATGGGTAGTGCTGGTTGGAGGTTGGTCTGTTCTTCAAACATCCATGCTGTGTCCATGTGCCAGCTGGTGATCTGGGCCATGGTGTAATGGATGCAACCAAACTGCATCCATGAGAGCTTGTGCCCTTGCTGGATCACAGCACATGTTCAGCTCTCCTACCTTGAGAGAGCCCTAGAGCTCTGATGACACTTTGCTTTGGCCCAGGCTTGTGCCTATAGACACTGAGGAAATGTGGGTTTGTGTCTGCATGCTGGTGCCAGGGCAAGAAGAGAAGAAAAGAGAGGAGAGGAGAGGAGAGGAGAGGAGAGGAGAGGAGAGGAGAGGAGAGGAGAGGAGAGGAGAGGAGAGGAGAGGAGAGGAGAGGAGAGGAGAGGAGAGGAGAGGAGAGGAGAGGAGAGGAGAGGAGAGGAGAGAGAANGAGAGGAGAGGAGAGGAGAGGAGAGGAGAGGAGAGGAGAGGGCTGACTCTCTCACTGTGTTCATATGCTTCCTCAAGGAGCAGATGTTTACCAGTGGAGGAAGCCTTGAGTAAAAGTCTTCACCCAGTGAGTGTAAAAAGAAATGTCCAAATTTCCCTGCTTAGCCTTGTGTGCCCACTATATGGGGAAAACATGGTGGGTGGGAGAGCCCAGAGGGGCTGGGAAGCACTTGTGCTTCTGTGATGCACAGCTGGGCTCCTGCAAGGGACTGGATCTGTTCAGCTACAGAGCCAAATGGGTGAATGCCCTGAGCTGCCAGGCTGGGCAGAACGGGAAGTTCTCCAAGAGGGACCCACATGGGTGCTGCAGGAGCTCAGCAGTGAATTACAAAAGAACTCACGAAGCACAAAAAGTAAGGACATTTGTCTAAAGCTCAGTATTAGAGAAAAGCATGAAGACAAAGGAAGTGAAAGTGCAAAATAATTATTCTGGGCCATAAAAGGGAAGGGTAAAGTATTTGCGAGGCATGCTAGAAGTTAAAGGAATGAAGAATTTAGGCTCATAACTAAAGCAAGCTTTCAGTTAATACATAGTGCTATGGAAATGGAGGAAATATTTGAAGATGTATTGTTTAATCTTACAATAAGTGTCTGAGACAGGCTGCTTAGTATGATTAATGTAACAAGAGGATGAAAGCACAGATCAGAATAGGGAAAGAGCATGTTAAAGTGTATTTAGATGAGACAGGTTCTTGTTCATCAGCAAGACTGGTTTAAACATATCCTGCAGTACCTAAAGAATGAGCCAGAGCAATTTTAGAGCATTAATAAGCATTTTAGGGAGATTTTGGTCTACATGCCTCCTGTATTTTCAGCACAATCTAGTGCAAGCCCTTTTACTGCATCTGAGCTTATGAGTACCTTGATTCAGAGGTAGGTTTGGGGTGTTTTCTGGAGCATGGATGAAGGAAAGCATCGTTCTGCTTTTGCAGAATGGACTCACACCTGTTCACATACTTCTGATGTGGGCAAACTGGAATATGATACATATAAAATCTGCTATCATCAATCCTAAACCACTTTTCAGTGGTGCCATAGAGCCCATGTCTGGCAAAAGAGGCTTCTGCACATTTTTTCCTCAGAGGGACTGTCCTTGTGTGCAGGAGGGATAGTGGCATGAACAGGTATAAGAGCCCAGAAACCAGTGTCTGGATAGTTCATCCAGCATAGAGACATCCCAAGCCAGCCACAGGGACTGACAAGCTGTGGATGATAGCACTGCAGTACATCAGGCCACATTGGCCTGTAGGACAAGCATGGCCATGAAAAGTAGGAAAGGTCTTGTAGGGCCAGAAGAACTGAAAAGTATCTGGAGGAAAATGGTAGGATTTGATCTAGGTAATTACTGATCAGCAAGACCAATTTCGGTGACTGGGAAAACACTTGAACAAATAGCAAAACTGTTACTAAATATCTAGACAGTAGGGGGATTCAGAGAAGTTGACATGGGTTTGTCCAGAATAGTAAAGCCAGTATATTTTTCTTTCTTTTGTTTCAGAGAAATGGGCCTCATGAAGAAGGGGAGTCAGTCACCTCTATCCATCTTGACTTAACTAAAGTTTTTGATACAGGCTCACACAGTGGCTTTTTTATACTGAAAGCAGAGAAACACAAATTAGGTAAAATCACCATAAAGATGCTGCTCAGGTGTCTCAGGCAGTGTGCTCAAAGACACTGGCTTGATGTCAGACTCTGAAGATGCTTCAAGTGGGACTCTCCAGCTGCCAGTCCTGGCCTTTTTTTGATCAATACTTTCATTAAGAACTCTGCTGGCAGAATAGGGAAGTCCCCTTGGGAGGACAAGGTGCTTTGTAGGACATGATTATGTTCAAAATGATCTTGATTAATCTGAAGAAATGCCCAAAATAAATGTTTTGAAATTTAATAAGCACAAGAGTAAATTCTGTGTTTAGAAAGGGAAAATTAAATGCACAGGTATAAAGGAGGAGATGATTGGTTGTGCATCAGGGTGCCAGAAGGGGAGAGTGTAGGAGATCACCATCAATGGTCAGCAATGCACAAAAGGTATCTGTCATTCTGGTTCATTAAAAGGAATATAAGATAGAGAAGATTTTAACTTCTGTCTGCTAGTGGTGGCCCTGTACCATATGCAGCGAAGGGCTGAAGGGGAAGAACAGGAATGGTGTAGGCTTGGAGGCCAGGACCTGGAAGCAACAGTTGAAACAATTGGTTTTGTTTGGTTTGGGAAAAAAAGAGAAAGGAGGGGTAACAGAGCAACCTTTTCTTGCTCTTTTAAAGGTTGTTATAAAATGAGTAATAAACCATCTTTTTCTGTGTCCACTGGGGAGATCATTAGGAGTAATTGGCTTGACTTGTGGTAAGGGAATTTCTTGCATAGGGCCCATTAGACATTGACATATTTACAGGAAGGCTGTTGAGTGCCAGTTTCTGGAGGAATATGAGAACAGCCTACAGAGGCCCTTATTCAGGAGGAATATGAGAATTGTCACCAGTGGTAGGGGTGTGCCTGATCAAGCTTGTCAGTCTTGGCTCAACTTGCTTGTCAGTCAATGTGCATGTGTTGCTTGTGGCTCCCTACAGCTGTCCTTCAACAAGCCAAGGGATTTGTGTTTGCTGTAGCATGTGTCCCAAGAAAAGCAGGCAGATGATGCCAGTGGCTGCCTGTAAAGAGCTCAGATCAGCATCATGGCTGGGGTGACTTTGACCGATTGTATTTTGTCAGTGCGAGTGACTAACAGCCTCTGTAACATGAAAACATCTCAAGCATTATTTCTTTTGCAAGAATGACGTCAGAAACATAGACATTTTCAAATCAGATTGGATAAATGGTCTGATTGTCTGCTGGACAGGAGCCATTACCAGCTGTCATAGACAAATATTGTAGTATCCCCTTTCTAAGAGTGAATGGATTATTGCCCTGCTAACCTACTATACCTAGCAGTGAACATGCAGGTTTTAGTCTTCTTTCTTTTTTTTTTCATGAACAAACAGGGATTTGAGTCTTCTCAACTTGTTTCTGAATAAATAGGCTTTAAGAAAAAGAAGTTAAGAAGTGGTAGGTTCTTCTATCAGCAATGAGTTTCACACACTAACTGGGCACTGCAAAAATAGGTTAAAGATCACACTGAAAAAACCAGCAGCAGATCTATGCTTTATTACAGTTCTCACCACGATCTGGCACAACAAATTACTTGCTACCCTGTGTTTAGTTGTCTCCTTTCTGCTGTTTACACACACTTTCCTTCCTCATGTAGTACTTACTCCTACTGCATCATAACTGACCTTTTGCTGTAGCCTGTCTCATGCAGCCAAAGTCCTGAGTTGATTATCACATGCTTCAGGAAAGAATTAGCTTCTTGCCACTACACACACAATGTCCTGGTTCCCTCATCAAATGCCTCACCCTACATGGAATGGATACTGCTAATGACAGGAGTGTGCCATGTCCATGGGCCTCTGGCAGCAGAAAAAAGCACAGGTGTGAGCAGGTGCCTGGTTTGGTTGCAGCATCATGAAGGCTAATTACTCTTGTGACCATTCATGGGATTGAGAGATCAGGAGAAAAAGGATCACAAACACTATTAAGGTGTCAGAACTGCCGAGAGAAAATTGAAAAGTATTAAGTGCCAATTTCTGTTTTCTGCAATTCAAGCTAACGTCACAGAGAGCTGCTGACAGTCATCTGAGGGCAGATCCTGATGCCCTTGAGGTACTGTGTTCAAGTTGTCTACAACATGTATCTAACTCAGGTACTGTTGACTGCTTTGAATATAGGAACAAGACTATCCCAAGCAAATCACCTTTCTTGCCTTTGGGGGCTGTTGATTCCACCTGTCAATGTAACAGATAAAAAGAAGTAGTTGTGACACCTGAGTACCAATAGGAGGAAGTTTGAACAGATCTCCGACAGGGAAAGGGTATTTGGAGTGAGCAAACCCTGACGAAAAGATCTTTGCTTGGAGAACACTGAAGAGATTTGGCTTTGGGGAAAAACCCATGAGCTCATGACAGCACTTAGTTGGTCACCTCCAGATGAGATTCCTGCAATGTGTTGTGTTAGCATCAACAAGAGGACTTAGGATTTGTGTCTACACAGGGTGATTTGGGTGTACCCCAGCCACTGAGCTTTCTCTGTGGTATGTTGGGCTGTCACTTGGTCCTAGCTTGGGTGAAAAGTGTTGACACACTTGTCAAGAGCAGATCTTGGAACTCAACTGAAGCTGCCCCTGCGCAGCTCTGTTCAGGATGCTTCAAGTACTGGAGAGCCCCATTTGTTGCAGGACTGCACTGCAGTCCTGAATATCAAGGATATGTGAGCTAATTGCTCCCAGCTTTAAATGGCAAAACTCTGCACGATGTTTTCATAGTAGGTACTGTCCTGAGAAAAAGCTTCCTGTCTCTCAAGTGATGTCTGCCTTAAAGGCTGGCTGGGAAGCGTGACTGTGTTTCCCAAATATTTGAGAAAGTAGATTGAAGAGGAAGAACATGAGTTAGAAGAGAGCTGTGTTGGACATACAGATGAAAACATCTTATTGTCCAACCATTTTAGAGTGGTATTAAAAAAAACCCCTCTGATTTTAAACATAACCCTTTCTCTGTTCCTCATATGAGACATGTTGTGCATGTATTTATAACCAGTTTCCCTGAACTCTGTGTTCCTCACTTTGCATTAAAACCCCCCACTACAGCAGCCCCTTCATCTGAAGCAGCTGCTGGTGCCCATCTTTGTCAGCAGTAGCTCATGATCACAGAGAAGTGTTCCTGGAATAGATAAATATACCATGCACATTTTGTTCATGATGGCCAGCCTTGAAAATCACTGTTCTCCACATGTACCATTGAACCTTTCTATTTATCACTAGCCATTTTATTCTGGGCCATCTTAATGATGACATTCCTTTAATAACAGATAGCAGAATTGGTTCCACTTGGCAACTGAGGATTTCATCTGTACAAGGATGCCACTCAAGACTTCTCAACTGCAGTTTATGAACATGAAACTGGCATTTTGATGTGTTCTCAGATGGATTGCTTTTAACATTTTATTTTTCATCCCTCTGAATAGTGTGTCCTAGGTAGGAAACCTGTTCACAAGAGGATTAATTGCTCTTTGCTGAGTGTCTTGCTGAATTTTCATGCTCCACAGAACTTCACAGTATAAATAGTTTAACAAAACAGAAATAACACTGTTTTTTCCCAAGTATAATCCAAATACCCAGTTTGTGTAATTAAAGTATTGATAATACTGTTTGTTTTCTGGAATAGGTGCTAGGTAAATAGATCATCATAGACAGAGTATTTGGTAAGCTCTAGGATATTCATGCCCATTTGTCATATTTAAGGGATGATGTTTAGGGAAATGTATCTGCTTCACTGCTTGGACAGGAACAGATACACCTTTTAAAGCCTCAGCAGAACCTGCTGAAGTGCTTGCCCCCATCCTGAACTGACAGATGCCCAGAGGAGTGCATGCTGACAGCCCCAGTGACAAGTCATCCTTTTCCCTTCAGCCTGATTGAATTCCCAAATCTGAAAATTGAGGGTTCTTAGTGCTTTTGGTCTAACTGAAATGTCTCTTCTAAACAGTAAGCCATTTATCTGAGTTCTAATCTCTCCTGCTGAGCTGTCACAGTCAAAAGGCAAATCTCCTTACCAGGCAGACAGATGCTCTGAAGGTGCAGGGAGGATTTCAGTTTTAATGGAGACATTTTCATCTTGCTGGAACAGAAGCACCCCAAGGACCCATATTGTTACCTGCAAGGGCTTGTCTGCACCCCATACAGGGACAGAAAACTAATTTGAGGTTGTCTAGCTGAAGGGTAACCATATGGCATTGCACCTGGAGTAATTAGGCAAATGGAAAGGGTTAGTTTGTGAAGGGGCAGGGATGTACTGTGGTGTCATAGGGACCTTCCTGTAATGCTACTGGTGTTTGGACATGTCTTTAGGGATCTCTGGAATGGAGCTGTTCCATAGTGCAGAAGGCTGCATAGCTCAGTCACCTCTCAAGGCCCATTCTTGTTTTGGTAACAATGCTCCTGTCACTGCTGGGGTAGATTCTGTGGGTAAGTGCAGTCCCCAGGTGTGGGGCTTTGCCCCAGCTCTGGAGCATCCCTGCACAGAAGTGAGTGATTGGAGTGCTAGGGGCAGTTCTGAAACTGCCTGTGAAGGTAAAGGTGTTCATATATGCTGTACACCAGCAAGCCTTCAGTGGTAACCAGCTGCTTTTTTAGAAGGATTTCAGGAGACCCTGCTGAGAGCACGAGACTGTCCTGCTAATGGTGAGTGCCCTGTGCTGACTGGGACTGTCTTCTTGTTTTAAGGTCAAGTGGCAGAAGAATGACATGGACAACAATTTGAACTTCTTTTCTGTCTCCTCAGATGGACGCATTGTTTCATGGACTTTAGTTAAGGTAAGCAGTAGCTGGCAATTCCTTTTTCTAGCCAAAGTATAGTCAGTTGCCTCCAAAGGTCAATGATACAGGTTTTAGTTTTATTTATAATGATCCTTCTTTATAATGAGGCTTGAAAAGAAGTGACAGCAAAAGATTGTTTCATCATGCCTGCACCTGTAGCACCCTATGTTCAGGAGATAATTTTCCTGCTTTGCAGCTGCAGTTCAAAACTGATCCTTGCTCCAAAACTTTCCTTGTCTCAGAAGGGTCACCCAGACACAGCAAAATAATCTGCCTTCTTCTCACCTTTGAGACTCTCACCCCCAAAATCCTCACTTTACAGATTGCAATTCAGAGTGGGGGAGGGAAAGCATAAATTTCTCTGATTGTGGCCAAAGCAGCACAGAGTAAGCTTGCATTTGCAGTGGTAGGGTAACATGCAACCAGGCAGAGGGCTTTCCTCTGCTGTGTTGTTGCCAGCTCATACGTAAGACAACCTCTGTTATGTCATTTGCATGCCTGGCCTTTGATCACTTTTTCTTTCAGAGCACGTAGGCTAATAGAGACTGAGCATCAATGTCTCTAAATGACCATAAGATTTATGTCTCTGAATCTCAACGTGTGTTTTTTCTGTTGGCAGTTTGATTGAACATTTTTAAGATTTCAAAATCTTCTACTTAAAAATAATCAAATAGCCCTAAATATGTGTTTGAAGCAGGTGTTTCATTATTCCCCAGCCAGCAGAGAAATTTAGTTACATCTTTGGATGCTCATTTTTTTCAGCCCATTATACCAAGCTAGTCAAGACATGTCTGTTCTGAAAATATTAGAGCTTGCTGCTATGGTCAGGGATTCATATCTAACATTATATGTAAATCCTAGTTTCACATTTACTTCAGGACTGGAAGCCTCTGCTAATGAGCATGGTAGGAACCTGCAGATGCCGTTGATTATTAAGTTCTTTTTTACAAACTTCTCTAGGTTAATGCATGCAGCTTTAGATACAAAAAAACCCTCCTGCAAGTGAGTCCCAAGTCCTTCTCCCAAAAGAGCTCTAAGACCTATCTAGAAGGGACAGGCCAACGTTGTCCCAGCACTCAGTTCCCTGTATAGAAATGCCCAAAAGATTTATGTTGTAGGGGATAATACACACCTATAGCTAAACACATCCACCTGAGGTGAACTGGAAGGTTAAATCTGCCACTAAAGCCCCAGTAACTGAGTGTGCTCAGCCTGGTCCACTTGGGAGTCAAGAAACACCGGATTAAGCCTCTTACCTCAAAGAAATGGCATAACTGGGACAAACTAAGTCTGTAGATGGACTCTGATGAAAAAGCACCTGGTTATGGGTCTTTCACAACATTTGTGTGCCTCATCTGTGCTTAACTGTGTTCTCACCTTTTAAGCTGTTTTTTATTTTTTTGGTCCTTTGAGTATGTATGTCTCTACTTAAGCATCGCTGGTGTGACTTCTGAGACCTGCACCCAATTAGCACAATGTCACTTCTACCCATTCCCTGCACTTGTGTTATAAACATGGCCACAGTCATGTGAAAAGCACTTTTAAAATACTTTTTTGAGATGACGTTACCTCTGAAATTGCCACAGCTGGTATATGCCTAGTAGGCAGGAGTGGAAAACAGTGAGATTTTAGGTGCTGTCTCCTTTCTTTTTTTTGCACAGAAATTTAACTTGGAAAGCAAGGAAAAGAATGAAAAGGGCATTTCGATACAATCTGTGGTTTTGTACCCAGCAATGAGAAATGGACAGTCTGCTTGAATTCCAGTTTTACAAAAGAGTTCAACACCTCTGGCTTTTATTCAGAATAAAACTGAAGAGACTCTAGAGGTCTTCTGTTCTGCAAGTCCATAATGCAAATAGGGAATAAATGCAAGAGAGCTTTGTTAATCTCTTTGACAGGACTATCCAGAAGTAAAGCTTCTCCAAACACTGATAACTGTTTAACACTTCCAAAGCTGAGAGTGGAAAGTGAACAAATTCATTCTTGTTTCCAGCTGGATATTTGACACCCCAAATTTGAATAGCAGAGTTGTCAAATGTTAGCTGGGGACAGTAGATCTGCCATGGCCATAGTGGTTGTCTCTGCTAGAAATGAGTACAGTTACTTTGGACAAACTTCATGAGACAGCACATGAGCTGAGTGGGTTTATGCTTGGTTTTGGGCCATCATGAAGGTGTAAAACATCAAGGAAGGATGCAGGATTTCTGCAGCTGTATGCCTCTGCTCTCCCACCTTGGGTGCAAATATTCACAAAAAAGGAGACCTGTCAGAGCCAGGTTAAGAAATCAGTTTGGATGCAGCATGGTACTTCTTCTCAGGCTGATCCTCAGCAGTCACAGGTCTGATCAGTAGCCATAGCTCACCCTTCCTATGTGACCTAGATGTAAATTACTGAACGTCTCTGGGCCTCCTTCGCCACTTTTATTTAATAACAACTAAAGGGAAACACACAGCTAAAAGGCCTAATTCACTTGTGCTTACAAAGTGCTTTACAATTTTTAGACAGAACCACTGCATTATTGTTTATTATTCCTGGGCAGCCCAACTGTTGCAGTCTGTTTACCCAGAGATCTATGTGAATGGCTCTGGCAACAGACAGCCCCAGGAATAGGTGCATTTTCCAGACTGCAAAGCTGGGTACAAAGTAAAAGCAGCACAACAGGCAAGTCTGCATGAATATCACAGAATCAGACAGGTTGGAAAGGACCTCTGAGATCATCACATCCAACCCTTGTTCCACAACCACCCTGGTTCCCAGACCATGACACTGAGTGGGACATTCAGTCTCTTCTTAAAAACCTCCAGGGATGGAGAATCCACCACCTCCCTGGGCAGCCCATTCTGATGCCTGATCACCCTCTCTGTAAAGAATTTTTCCCAGTATCTAACCTAAACCACCCCTGGTAGAGCTTAACACCATAATATAATATTTTTCAAGGGTGAGAAGCTACAGAAGCTGTCCACAATGGCCTTGACCAGGTGAAGGTGCTAGGAAGCATCTTCAGGAAAAGGCTGCAGAAAGATGTGTGCTTGGTGTGGGGGTTTAGCATGATTTGCCTTTCTACTAGAATAGAGAATATGTTTGCTAACACATCTTTGGGTCTTCCCAGATCATGTGTCTGACCTGTTAGACCCATCAGGTATCTCATGATCATCTGTGGGCAGCTCCAAAGCTGATCTTCAGATCTGAGTCAGCAGTCAGCTGTCATAGCTTGGAGACTGTAGACATTTCTCTGTAGAAGAGACAGACCTGGGAGCCTGAGGGAAGGCAAATACCTGCTCAAAATGTCCTGACTCTGCTCCCTAACAGCCCAACAGCACTCTTGTTTGGATGGGCAGCAAGTGGTACATGGAATATGCTCTGTTCCTGGACACTACTCTTTCTGGTTGCACACATACAACAGCATATCCCTCCTGCCTTTACCCACCAAATCTGACTTGATATAACCACATGTTGCTAGAAGGCTCTAGTTGAAGGTAGGACTCTGTAGGCTTCAGGAGTCTGTCCAGCTTTTTGCTGCTGCCATTAGTAGGCTAGAGCATGTGAGTGTGTGGCAGTTCAAATTAGTGAGAAAGGAGATTATTTTACGGATTTTGACCATTCTGGTCTTTCTATAAGTTTGAACCCCCCAAAGATGATAAAAATGCCATATGGAACACTCTGCCTGTTGAATAGCTGCTCTGAGGTCTTCACCCACTGTCCCTAACATGCATTTCTCTGGGACTGACTTGGTAAGGCAGAGTGCTTTTCCACCTGAGTCCTGCTCTGGGCTTAGAGAAACCCCAGATGAAGCCTGATTCACTGATCTAAGAAGTTATGTTTTGTTCTCACAGTGCTCCGGTGGGAAATCTGCAGATTCATGAAAACATCCAGTCCCCAGCCCACACTGCTCACTAATTTAATCTTTAGTTCTTTATTCTTTTTACCAGCCCCAGGGTATTCTTGTATTCACAACCAACTCCGTTGTGCAGTGGTATTTTAATTCCCAAAGCTAGTCTAAGAATGGATCTTTGCCCTCTTGTCATTTCCTCAGACTCACCCACATAGTATCTATTTTCACCTGTCCTCTGTCTCCCACCTGGACTGTAAAATCATGGGGGGACAGCCTTTTTTCCTGTGTTCACACAACACCTCACACTGCAGTGCAGTGGCCTGCAATGAGAGCTCTCTAGAACTCTGCTGGTAACAGCAACATGGGACACTCTTCATCTGGGGGAGCTGCTTGCTGGATGTTGTTGCTATTTGAATCTCAGTGCCCATGAGGTTGTGAATACTGGGAACTGAGGCTGCTTTGGGGAGGGTAAAAATAAAAGACTGGCAAGGTGGTAAGTTACCATCCATTAGTGTGGGTTTTAGTTAGCTCCATGATAATATGCAATGCACATCTTAAACCACACAGAGTCATTTCACCCTGAAGCTTTCCAGGTCAGCTGCATGTGTTGGGTGATGTACCAGTTCCAGTGCACCAAAGAGTGTTTCTGGGATGTTTGATGTGAAACAGCGTGTTAGCAAGCTGCCAACTGCAAGCGTGAAACATCAAGCAACTTTTGGACAGCTTTTTATAATTCTTCCATAAAATTTGCTGCTTCAAAGTACTGAATATCTCTGTAAAGCCTGTTATTCATGTGGAATCTCCTCTGCCTGCAGAATGAGCTGGTTCACACAGATGTCATCAAGCTGTCACAAGAGGGAACAACGATGAAGGGGCCAGAGGAGCTGCAGCTGCAAGTGTTTGGTAGGAGCCCAAGTCCTTGCTGTGCTGATTAATTACTGACAGAAAGCCCCTAATCATTCATTCTGGGAAATTAAAGTGGCAGTATGCTGTTGAGATGTAAAGGAGGTAAAGGGTTATGTCTCTGTGCTTTCATCATGTCGTAGGGCATGATCTGTCTGGAGCAATCACTATTAATTGAGTCAAGCTTTTCTGCTTACATCTTCACTTGCAGAAAAAGATGAACATCAACTCAAAAAATGTCCAATTTTTATGTGATATCCCAATGTGGATGAGACACAGGCATTACCTGTATGTGTCTAAACTGACAAACTGTCTTGTTCTTCCTAACAGACATTGATTTGAGCTGGCCAAATCAAGAAGAAAAGCAGCCTTAGTGCTTTCCTGGGTTCACAGCTCATCCAGACAGTGGTGGGATGTGCTTCCTCAGGTTCTGGATCTCTACTGAACTTTGTTCACAACAGCCCCATGCAATGCTACAGTCTTGGGGAGGACTGGCTGGAAAGCTGCCAGGCAGGAAAGGACCTGGGTGTGCTGGTTGACACCCTGCTGAATATGAGACAGCAGTGTGCCTGGGTGGCCAAGAAGCCCAACAGCATCTTGGCTCGCATCAGGAATGGTGTGGCCAGCAGGAGAAGGGAAGTGATACTGCCCTTGTACTGGGCACTTGTGAGGCCACACCTGGAATCCACTGTTCAGTTCAGGGCCCCTCACTACAGCAAAGACATTGAGGTGCTGGAGTAAGTTCAGAGAAGAGCAACCAAGTTGGTGAAGGCTCTGGAGAACAAAACCTATGAGGAGGGGCTGAATTGGGAAATTGGGAAAATTTAGTTTGAAGGAGGCTGAGAGGAGACCTTATTGCTCTATAACTACCTGAAAGGAGGTTGTAGGGAGGTGGGTGTTGGTCTCTTATCTCAAATGAACAATAGTAGGACCAGTGGAAATAGCCTGAAGTTGCACCAGGAGAGGTTTAGACTACATATTAGGAAGAATTTCTCTACTGAGAGAGTAGTCAGGCACTGGAATGGGCTGCCCAGGGAGATGGTGGAGTCACTATCCCTGGAACTATTTAAAAATTGTGTAGATGAGGTGCTCCAGGACATGCTGTAGTAGGCATGGGGATATAAATATAGATAAATATCTTTTATTTTACTGGGTGTTGTGGAAGCTGATGGCAGGATGTGGTGATCTTATAGTTCTTTTCCAACTATGAGCAATTCTGTGATTCTTTGAAAAGCACAGCATCTATTCTGCACGACTGTTAGGCAGTGCAGATAGTGCACTCCTTTTGGCCTGAATGATCTCATCCTGATCATCCTGCATTTAAGACAGAGTAGGATGAGTATGCTCTGGAGGTTCTGGACTACACTAAGAGCCTTGAGGAATTCCCTGATCACCCTACTGCACCTGCTTTTGGCCTGGGTTTGGGAAAGGCTCTTGCTCTTCATCTAAGGATTGCTGTGTTTTTTTGGCTAGTAAGTCCTGAACAATTTGTTTGTGGGAAGGTCTGCATCACCACACAGGTTGCTCTACACCAGCTAAAGCAGTACACTGCAAAACTCCCAGGCACTTTGTTAGCATTACCGGGAAATGGATTTTCAAGAACTTGTCTTGAATACTTAACAATCTATTTAAATGTTAAACATGCAGACAGTTTTATAGGGTTGATACGTCCTTAGAAATTCTTTTGAGGACTACATTTTGTTAACATGTAAGACATGATGCTTAAGACAGCTGCCTTTGCATGAGGTTCTCTGTTACTATGTGCTCCTGAGCCTTGTCTGCTTGTTCCTGCTTCTTGTCTGATGGTTACTGTGGGTGTCCCTGCTGGCCAAAAGTCCCAAATTGCTGTGGCACTCAGCAGACATCCCATCATCTGCTCAAGCACCCCACTGAAATTTTCTTTCACCACCACATGAAATGGCTTTCTTGGGTCTGCCTCTTGCATCTGCCTCAGAAGCAGAAGCCTCAAAATCTCAAGGAGTCACATCCTGTTGTGATTGGCACCTGTTTTAAACACAGTTTACAGCATTGCTGAGCTCATGCCTTTTGAAGTTTAGAGGACCCTTCTATGTCTGGCAGAAGATTTCTTTGCAAAACACATCCTCTGCTGTTGGCTTTACTGCAGTGAGCCTGCTAAATGGCTTCTGAGATAAGGATGAAAAGGACACAGGGATGTATGATGTAGTATTTCCTCTCTGGGCTCTTTTAGACATGGGAAACTGTTTATATTTTTGAGAATACTGAACAAACAAAAAAGGTCTCATCTCCCCAGAGAGGAGGCAGGCCTGAGCTGCACAACTTCTACATTTGTACCAAGCATTTTAAATTCTCACCAAGATGAATACTGGGCCAATCTGTTCTTCAGGTTCCCTTCTGGTTCCCTTCCCGTTCTTCCAGTTCCCTTTCCCATTTCTCTGCATTAGCTTTTCAAATTTTCAAATCCGTGGGGAAAGGCACATCTTGGAAAGCGTTTTCAAGAGAGGTGGCTTTAGTTTCTTCAGAAGAGAAATAAATCACTTCTGGAAAAGCTGGCTGTGTGTGTGTACCATAGACAGGAAGCATGTGCTGGCCAGATGAACCAATTCTCTGTCTGACAGACTTTTCCTCTCTTAACAGGCTGCGGGACATCGTTTGATTTTCACAAAAAGATAGACTACTTGTTTCTCGTTGGTACTGAAGAGGGAAAGATCTATAAGGTAAGAATGGTGTCTTTGTCCCTTGTTTTACATCCCCTGACCTGTTCTTGTCTTTCAGGTTCATCATCTCAACTATTTGCTCAGACAGCAACGAAGTACAACTTCAGAGCCTGGTCCTGCCCTCAGATCCCTGCAGTGATCCCGAGACCAGCACAGAGCACAGAGGGTCACAGGAAGCTCTCTGCACACACCCAATTAAGACCTCATTTTGCAGAAACGTTTTTCATGCAAACTGCATCCCAAAATACTTTGCAGATTGCAGCTGTGCAAGTGAGGTGCTCTCTATGATCAGAGCAGAAATTAAAAGGCATTGATCTTCTGTCCATATTCACGGCTATGGGGAAATGGCAGGAAAAATCTCTTTTCTTTTTTAGACCTGTAATCCCATAAGCAGTCATGTTAATGAAGCCTTGTTTCCTGTGGATTGGCGTGCCACAGCCCTTCCCTTCCACAATTACATTCCAGATCCTTTGCCCAGCCCCCCTTTCTCCTTGCCCTTCTGTCTCCATTTGATGAGGGCAGCAGACAAACTTTGCTTGCCCTTCCAGGGGTGGGGACACTGCCCAGATGTTTGCACTCTCTAGCCACCCCTTTTTATAGAATTAATACTGCCAAGTCCTGAGTGCAGCCAGCTTTGACTGAAAATTGACAGTGGGGTCAAAAGTTGTTTGGGAGGACTGACAAGCAGACAGCAGGGCACGGACGTTGTGTTTTCTCAGTTTTGAGCTCTGCTATATTTAACCTTGGCAACAAAGCCAGTAGCTGCTTACTTAGCTAACTTTTGTTTGCACATTCCTCTGAGCTGGCTTTGGGGCTTTGTTAATACTGTAGCCATGGCCCTTCAGTGCAGGGGATGGACCATCATCAGGACACTGACATGTAAAGCAGATACATCCAACCATCCCTATGCTATAAGCTCCTTCTCCACATCCTGCCTGCAAAAGAGGAACGAAACAGAGAAAAAGAACACAAAAGAAATCACATTCTGAAATCAGTATCAATCATTGAGGCAAGACAGACTTAAATCCATACCCCTTACGGAGGGATGAAGCTGATTAAAATCTCTCCCTCTAACAGGCAGTATCTAGGGAGGATTTCTGAGTAGAAGTCACTTGCATTGGACAAGACAGGTGCAAAACAGGGGTGGGAGAAGTGGAGGAGCTGGGCTTATGGGGAATGAGCAGTGAGGTAGGGTTTTGTTTGATGTTTTCAGATGCAAAGTATCTATTCAGCCATGGGCAGTTTTTCTGAGCTGGCTGGTTGCCTGTGGCAGTTCATAATCTAGGTTTGTGTACTGTTGCATCTAGTCCTGATTAAGAGGCAGTAAGGAACCACATATTTTAATTTCCTCTGTGCTTAGGTGAGTGATAGATGTGAGTATGGCAATGGATATCAGCATTATATGGGCGCTATCAGTTACCCTCCAGGTGAACATTATTCAGGCTGGTGTTCTGACTGAGCTACATAGCATAGGAAATCCTTTGTGGAGGAGGACTGTATAGGAACAGAATTTAGACTTTATAATTGAACAGAATTTTGAACTTAACAGAATTTAGAATTTGGCATTATTTGCTGTAGGTGTTCCTGCCTTGGATGATATTCAGTGAACCTAGAACTAGGATGATTCCAGCCATGAAGCCAAACTGATAGTTTAGCCACTTCATGAGTGGAAAAATGCAGAGAGGTGCTGTATATAGTACTTTCTCTTTTGTTGGTGCTTAGGTCAGGGTTGCTGGGAAGAAACAAAATATTCCTGTATTTGTGAGCCTTAGGGAAAAGTGGGACCACTCTCACATTGTGCAGCACTGCTTTATAAAACTCAGCTGTTTTTTCAGAGGCCAGGTGTGGCCACAAATAGTGTGTTCATATGTTAATTCTTTAGCTTCAGAACAATTGTAGATAATTTGTTTTAAACAGCCTAGTTAATAGTGTTTCTGAAGCCAAGAAATCATTATCTTAATTACACTCAGACCTATGTATTGCCCTTTTACACAGAGGACAGTCTCTTTTTGCATTAATATGATTCTGTAATGTAAAACTGCCTCTTTGCATGTCTTACATGCTGTTTAGGAATTGTTCAGCTTCAGTATCCAAAAATATGGTCTCTGAGATTTATATTGAAACATTATTGTGACTTCAACTCTATGGTCAGAATTACTTCTTAATTACTTCTTAAGCCTTGAATACAGGGCTTCAACAGAAAAATTGTGATAAGATTTGAACACATTCATGTAAGAGAATCTTTTTTCAGTCTGAGGCAGTTGACAATGTGACAATTTAATATTCTAAAATTCAGTGCAAGTCTGTATAGAAGGAAAAGATGATTCTAATTTCAAACAAAACTTACTTCACTCATACTCATTCTCTCACTCTAAGCACCGGGACATCTGTATCTGTTTCTTGAGGATAGGATTGCTTGTGGTTATACAGATGACAAAGGATGATGGATATTGAGTCCTTATCACATCTCTTGTTTTTTTCCTTAAATGATGATGACCCTGGTTCCTGGACAGGGTCTGACTTCCAGTCAGTGTGGCCCTTTAGTAATGGAGGGATAATTTTCCCTCAGTGTCTAGTCTTGCTTTTTGTTAGGTGAAGTTGTTTTCCTTGACTGGGTGTTTCTTGGCTTGAGTTCTGTTCCTTGTCTTGTTGGCACCTTATCTCTGGGGCTTCTAGTTGTTCTGTCTGATTATCTTGTCAGTTGACTGACTGCATTTGCCATCAGTTTGCTCAAGTTCTTTCTTTTACCATTTCCTTCTGTTTCTCTTAATGCATTCAAAGACTGTGCTTCCATTCATAAGCCTTACTACAAAACTTAGTGTTTCTATTACAAATCTCTACAAGAAGACACTGAACAAAAACACAGGAGACCCTCTGGTGTTACTGATAACAGCTGTGCACAACTACAAGGGACATGTTTGTTTCAGCAATTTGTGAAGAACATCTGGGTGTCCTGTTCTGCCTGGGAGTGCCGGTGGTGGTCAGTACTCTTTCTGTTGCCAGGTACAAAGCTTTATTTGGAAATAATATTTTTTTATTTCTGTATTGCCTAGAGCCTCAGTGTTTCTGCCAGTGAACTAAAGAAACACTCTGTGTTATAAGGACACTAATAACCATCCATTCATCATGGATGTGAAGAAGTTTTGTGTCAGACTAGTGCCTAGTGTAAACTGAAGTGCTGTTAATGAAGATTATTCATAAGATTTGTGTCTTTGGAGTTCTATTCCTGCCAGTATTCCTGCCTTGTGTTCTGAACCCTGTCACCAGTCATTGTACTTGTTTCCTATATTGCCATAGACACATTCTTGCTTTTCTGTTCCCTCATAAACCTACCATTTACTGTTCACACACATCTACCACCATTTAAATAGGAGAAAAACACTCTCAGCAAATTGGAGCACTGCTCTAGAAGATCTGACAGACTGCACGAATGCCTGCTGTGGAATAATAGCAATAATTGCCAGAAGTGACTTAGAGTACATTTGTATTTTTTAGGAAAGGTACAGCATTTGAAGGAGGTTGACTACCTCAGATTATGGCATTATCAGGGGTACTCAGTGTGCTAACTCCAAGAGAAATTGCATGGAGGATGAAGCAAAGTGGAGACACTGCAGACACACTCTGTAGCAACAATAACAACTAATTGCAGTTTCAATACTCTGGGCTAACAACCTGCCAGCCTTTGACAAAATGCTGTCCTTAAGGTGAACTTTGCTCATTATAATCTCATTATAATACAAAAACATACCTCCATCCCTAAAGCTACCCACCTGCAAGGTATGAGCACCCCTCACTGAGCCTGCACTCTCAGTATTCTCTACCCTATATGTTTACAAGAGAACTTCTCACCAATCACAATAAAGATATGCTTGACGAGAGTCAATCAAGCTCCACCTGTCAGGTAGAATAGTATAAAAATACTACATATACGTTGCTCCTTTTAATGCAACAGCTGCTCCCTGAATCAACCTGTCCTCTTCAAAGCTGTCATGTCAGAAGTTAGGTGTCACATTTTTCAGTGGTTCTGTTTTCATCCTGACACTTGTAACTGTAGGGTTACTAAAGTCAATAGCAGGGGGAAGATTTTGCCAGCAATTCTAGTTAGCCCAGACACTCCTTTATTCATCCTGCTCCTTTCTGAGCTTTTTCTTGAGTTTGTGGTGATTCTTCAAAATGCACGTTGGAAAGAACATGGCCCTGTCTTGCATATCAGGTATCATACCAAAGGTTTGGGTAGACATGGTGTGGGGCTGACAGAGCAACATGTATGGCTTCAAGCTGAAGCAGGCAAACAGGATTCATTTCTCACAAGGGACACAGCTGAGCATCTGCCCTACAGAACCTTTTTTGAGGTTGATTTAATAGGAAAACTTCAGATCACTTTCCTGTGGGGCCTGGTCTTCATCTCTGTGCTGCATTTGCAGACTGCAAAAGCAGTGCTCTGGACCAGCACATCCTAGAGCATGACCTCCTGTACCAGTGCCCATAGAACTACACCGATCAAGGGCTCAGGCCCAACAAGGCCTTAAAAACAGAGTGCTAAGCATTACAGTTCTGCTGGATGCAAATGAATCTGGCTAGGACCTCACTCTTTGAAGACCTAGAGTATGAGGAACTTTCAATCCACAAACTTGGAAGGATAAATCAGCTTCTCTCTTGTGTTAATTACTCATGACCTATTTTGTCTGTTCCTGGCAAAATGTTTTTCAAAACAAGCCAAATACCAATTTTCCTAGCGGCTGAACTGTAAGAATTAGGAAGTAAACTTATGAAATATGCCACTAGAGGATGTTTCGGTACCTTAATTGCACACAGGGACAGTAACTCAGAGACAGGTTACTCACCAAACTATTAGCAAGCTGTCAGTAAATCTCAGCAGGGCATGAGCCACTTTCTTTTTTTCCATTTCCTACCATAGCAGCCTCCCAGGGATGCAGGAGCTCCTGCTGTGTGAAGAGTTGAGCACCCTCAATCCAGTACCTGCGTCAATGTATAAGGGCATAGGAAGAAAACAGGTCTGAGTACCCAGGCAGTGTCAAATGTAATAAACAGTTAAGCCTTACTACTAGTTAGAGCTCTGGTTTGCAAGAATCTAAATCACGTCACATGTCAGCAATCCTGCTGCTTGCGCAGATGATGTGTGGCTGCACTCACTGGGGAGTGACCAAGAAAACCTGTAAAAAGATTGACAGAAAACCTTAAGACTATCTTGTAGGCACAGCTTGTGTGTGAGAACAAAACCGAGAGGACAGAACTTGTGAGATATATTAGAAAAAACTTCTCTCATCGGAGCCATTGGCATGGGCTGGAGTTACCATCCCTGTAGGTGTTCAAGAAGCATTTAGATGTGGTGCTTCAAGATACGGTTTAGTGGTTGTGGAGGCTGGATTATGGTTGGACTTGATGATCTTGAAGCTCTTTTCCAACCTTAATGATTCTGTGATTCTATGAAGTTCTTGCTGCTAATGAAGAAAGCCTCACCACAGAGGGGCTGCAGTTTGGGGAGGATAACTTCATTTTTCTGTGCATACAGTACTGATTGGATCTGGATCGAGTCCTGTATTCTGCTCCTGCAGACAAGCAGATTGGAACTTCTCCCCCTCAATGTGAGCTCACACACAAAGTGACTTTTACAAAGCTCCCAAATCTTTTCCATCTCTTGCACAAATCCTGCATTTTGCCATTCAGTAGCCACCACAGTTGTGATGCTGCTTGCCTGGCTCTTGCATGCATGTGCAGGGTTTGTCCATACTGCTGCTGACTGGTGTACAGGGTGGCTCACCTGCCCATGAGCACCCCTCACTGAGCCTGCACTCTCAATATTCTCTACCCTATATGTTTACAAGAGAACTTCTCACCAATCACAATAAAGATATGCTTGACGAGAGTCAATCAAGCTCCACCTGTCAGGTAGAATAGTATAAAAATGTGTGACTCTCACACCCCTCTGGAGGGTCACAAGTGGCACAAGAGAAAGAGCTGCAGGTTCTCACAAGGAGGCTGTTGCAGAGGGATGTCAGGGGAGGAACTTTTGGCATGTTCCCAAAATCTGTAGAGCCCAAGGGTCTGATAGGTCATTCTTGTGCTGAGGGCACCGTTACTGGAGATTGCAATTGTGACACATGGTGCTGTGTGCTCCTGAGCAACACAGAAGATGTTCTCCCCTGCCTTTCCCACAAGCCTTTTACAGAGGAACAATAGAAGCCCAGCTGGCAGGAAAGTGATGGAACTCCTGCAGTGAAGAATGGGCTCTCATGCCTGGATCTGGCTGTAATTCCAGACAGCTCCATTTCCTACCTCTGTGTATTGAAGAGGTGTTATCTGCAAGTGGGGTAAAACAACACTAGATTATTTAGTGCTAAATTATTTAGTTTCTGTAGCACCCCCAGATACCAGCCATGTCCTCCCAGCCAGCCCAGAAGAGCCTGGGATGGCATACAAGTATTCAGAGGCATGTTTCTGCAGGAATATGAGCTCCAGAAGAAGGTCTAGCTCTGATTACTGACCACTTCTTTCCATTTCAGTGTTCAAAACACTATTCAAGCCAGGTCCTGGATGTGTTTGATGCCCATCAGATGGCTGTGGACTCAGTCAGTTGGAATCCCTACCACTTGAAAATCTTCATTTCCTGCAGCTCTGACTGGACAGTCAAGATCTGGGACCACACCATCAAGTAGGTCCTGTTTTCCTGGTGTGGGAGGGGAGGTCCAACCTGACATGGTAGCTGCACATGTCAACTCTGCTCATACTTCAGTCTCAGTTTCCCTCTTTGGTGTTTATTTTACTAATTGCTGTCTTATCTCTTTTTCTGGGGCTTGTCACTCAGATTTTTACTTTTCAGGTATGAGGTATAAAATGTAGCATCAGCTGCCCTGGTAACTTGTCAAGAAGTGCAGCTCAGTGCATAGCCTGATGGCTTTGTTTTGGACCTGGCTTTCTTCAGATAGCACCTGCTGTGGCAGGGTTATTCTTCTATAGCAATGCTACAGAGCAAAGTCAGGGGCCAGCTTATGGCTTCAGAGCCACTTCCTAGGAGCCAGAGAGGAAAAAAAAATTAAAATACATAATGAACTTCAGGGTTAGTAGTTGAGGAATGTCTGGTTTCAATTAGGAAATTGATTTTGTTGTAAATCAGTCAGAGTCAAATATTTTCTGTTGCAAATGTGCCAATACTGCACTAATATTCAATGTTGTTGTCAGAAGCCCATAGAGGGAAAATCACTTTTTTCCTCTATAATTATTAATCAGAAAGACTTGCCGTGTGTGCTGGCAGGAAGCTCTCAAAGTGCTTTCAGAAAGAAAGAAGCATGCTACCTCTCTTCTTATTGCAGCATGACCAATTCCAGCCTGCTTCAGTAGATTCTCACTTTTGCTGTGCCTTTGTCTCAGACCCTGGCTGGAGTCAGACATGGAGAAATAGTTCATCTCCCACTTGTGCAGTTGGCCTTGAATAGCAGAGGCTGCAGCATCAGAGTGTTTATAGCTCAATGTTTTGCTTCCAGAGCTGTGTGTGCTTAAATGAGTTCTTCTCTCTGTGTCTTTTTTTTTTTTTTACAGGGCTCCCATGTTTTATTTTGACCTGCATTCTGCTGTAGGGGACGTTGCATGGTCCCCTTATTCCTCCACAGTCTTTGCTGCAGTCACCGCTGATTGCAAGGTGAGAGGCTGGGAGCAACACTGCTCTGATTTTAGTTGAGAGGAAACCAAATGAAATTAGGGTTGAATGTGGGGATGGGTCAGCCAAATCGTGTCAAGAATGTCAAGGAGCTGCAGATCCCTCACCAGCAGGAATTCACCACAATGATGGGGTAAGTTTGCTGCAGCTTGGCTAAGCTGCTTGCCCGAGGATGGCAGGGTCATTTTGGTAGCTCAGTGCCCTAAAACTATTAATTCCTTTTTGCTTAGTCTGATCACAGAGAACACAAGTCATACAAAGACAGGAAACCTAGGCAGCAATATTTCTTAATCATTCTCCCTCTAAGGTCTACCACACTCATACAGGCCAGAAATCTCTCAGCTGCAGCCCAGCAATGCAAACAACTAATATTAAACCATGAATCAGAGGGCTTTTAGCAGATGCAGAGGATCAGATGCACATCTCACTGCAGCCTCCACAAACCCATCACAAATGCACTTGGGCCCTCTCCTCTAAGCACAAGTGTTTTTTCCTAGTTTGCTCCTCTTGCTCCAGGGATGGACATACTCAGAGGAAAGAGAGGAAATTAGACTTTAGTGAAAAGGCTGCTTTTTCCTTTGATTTCCTTCCCTTGGCATGCATATCTCTGGGCATGAATTGCTCACTCCTTCTCAGAGCTGCTTCTGCTGCATTAAGGTAGGTGATGCAAATGCATGCAAGTCCCTGCTTGCTCTCCTGTTGACCACAGCAGTGCAGGTGTGCAGATTGTGCTTGCTGGGAGAAAAACACTCAACTCCCTCTGTGTGAATCAGCTTATTAACCATCCCTGAGGATGGACAGATGATGCTTCAGATCAGAGCACCCTACCACCAGCTGACATCAGGGCATTGGTAGTGGATCTCCAAGGTACAGAGAAGCAATAGAATAAAGTGGTTATATACTTACTTTGCTATTAAAAAAGTCATTTATAGCAGTATGCCCAGGATCAGCCAATAGAACTTCATTTCAATTAAATAAAGTCAACATTTTCCCACTGTACAAGGCTGTCTCCAGGGGTAATGATTTGGTAATGAAGTACTTAGATCAGTCCTAATCCTGGGATGACAGCAGTTATATTTTTGCCCCTAGCCATCCATCCTAGTAGCTCAGATGGTTAATTTGTGCCTGGCAAGTAGCCAGGGCACATAGCTATCCATCAGTGAGGGTTTTGTACTATAAGATCGTATCACCCTGCCACCATGGGCTGTATATTTTCCTGGTTGGAAAGTCTGTGCATCTTGGCCAAATTACTCTAGCAAAAATATGGGCTTTATATATATCTATCACTGAACTGATACCTTGGCAACTTTATTGCAGTTTAGCCTTTTTGTTATAGCAAAAAATTCATTTCACTGATACACTGGCTCAGGCTGTGAGTTTGTCTCTCCCAAGCTAAGCAATAGAAATCTCTTCAGTGAGGCACCTGGTCTCTTACCCTGGGAGGGTCAGGATGCCAGAGGCTACAGAAGGCAGTATTGATGTTTTTCCCTGGCAGGGACAGTCAGGATTGGACTGGTTTTTTTCATGGATCTGTCTGTCCCCATTCTCCCAAAACCGAATTAGGGGCCTGTGTGAATGAAACACATGCTTTCAGTGTTACACATCCTCAGGTGTGAGTTAAGTTGTGCATCCTCTCAAACCTGGCAAGGGTCTTGCTGACACTGAACACTCCAACTGAGTGCTGGAGTGAGCAGTGCAGAGGACTCTGGATACCAGGGCTATGTCCCAGCACCGAACTGTGTGGAAGAGGATGGAAAGTCTGCAGGCAGTGATACATCCCGGGCAGCATGAGCTGGTGGATGGTAAACATAGGGCATCCTTGGATTTTGTATTCATGTGGTCAGGTTTCTGCAGTGTTGGCTTATCTCTAGGGAGGCTTCATGCTACTCATTTGTGCCATTCTCTTTGCCAGAATGTAACCTGCTGCAGAGAAGCTCTTAGGGACTTGGCAAGAGTTTGTGCAGTGGGGTCTTTCCATCCCACCCCTTGCTTGCCCTAGCCACTGCTGCAGTTGTGTTGCTGTCATTCTAGCTGCATCTGTGGTCCTGGTATTTGTATGAGTCTATGGGTAAGACAGCTGACTCACTGGGTAGCACTACTCAGGGTATCTCACCTTGGCTACCATAACTTGGATCTAATTCAGTAACCCTAATTAGATCTTAATCTAGTAGGACCTAATTCTGCTTTCTGCCTTTGATCTCAAACTCTAAGAAGAGTTTCCACCTGTCAGGAGCATCCCAGACCTGGGTGGCCTAGAAGGAAAGGTTCAGGCAAGAGCTGCCTTCCCACTGCAATAGGCTGGCCAGGACTGATGCTGGTAGAATGTTGAGTCTCTGTGTTAGCCTCTAAACATACTGGTTGCAGCTAAACGTGGCTTAGTTTCTGTTTTGTACAGAACTTTCTGGATCTGCAATGTAAGTGGAATACATAGTTATTTACAGTCTTTTCATTCCTGGACATATTCCACTTTCTGGCACTGCTTGGGAATAATTCAGTGACTTGCAAAGGGCACTCTCCATTAATGCTGGGGAAAAAAACCACATTAACAGGATACAGAAAACTACAGGATGTGTAGTCAGAAAATAGAACATTAAAGGTCTCCTGTTCATAAACAGCCTCAAGCTTTGCATCCAGACATAATTATGTGAGCAAAACTTGAAAGCTGCCTGGAGGTGGTTTTAAAATCAGCCCCTAATTGCAGTCTTAAAGGGATACCTGAAATACTCTGAAAAACACATTTCCATATTCAGGATGATGCAATGTGTGTTATAAGCCCCCATTGATTACTTAACACTGCTTTAGGAACTACAGACCAGTCAGTCTCACTTCTGTGTCCAACAGTAATCACGGAGCAGATCTCTGTGTAAATTATGCTAAAGCACATGGAAAATGAAGAGGTGGTCAGTAGCAAATGGTGCCTGACAAACCTGGTGGTCTTTTACGATGGAGTCACAGCATCAGTGGACACGAGGAGAGCACCTGACATCATCTACCTGGAGACTGTCCCTGGTCTCCAAATTAGAAAGATATGGTTTGAAATTAGAAATCAGAAAGATATGGTTTGAAATTAGAAATGAGAAAGATATGGATTAGAAAGCTGTGAATTGACTGGACAGTTGCATTCAGAGAGCTGTGATCTGAAGTGTCCAAATGGAGACCAGTGATGAGTGATGTTCCTCAGGGGTTGGTACTGTGACTGTACCAGTTTAACATCTTTGTAAGCAACATAGGCAGTGGAATTGAGCACACCCTCAGCAAGCTTGCTCACAGCACCAAGATGTGTGGTGTAGTCAACACACTGAAAGGAGGGGTTGCAATCGAGGGGGACCTTGGCAGGCTTAAGAGGTGGGCCCATGCCAACCCCGTGAAGTTCAACAAGGCCAAGTGCAAAGTCCTGCACCTTGGCTCTGACCTTCACAAGCAGAATTACAGGCTGAGTGGAGAATGGATTGAGACCAGCCCTGAGGAAAAGGACTTGGGGTTGTTGGTTGCTGAGAAGCTCAACAAGAGCCAGCAATGTGCACTTGCAGCTCAGAAAGCCATCCATGCCCTGGGCTGCATCCAAAGCAGCGTGGCCAGCAGGGAGAGGGAGGGGATTCTGCTCATCTGCTCTGCTCTGGTGAAACCCTACCTGGAGTGATGTGTCCAATTCTGGACCCCCAACACAAGAAGGACATGGAGCTGTTGGAATGAGTGCAGAGGAGGCCACAAAGATGATCAGAGAGCTGGAGCACCTCTGCTACGGAGACAGGCTGAGAGTTGGGGTTGTTCAGCCTGGAGAAGAGAAGGCTCTGGGGAGACCTTAAAGCACCTTCCAGTACCTGAAGGGGTAACAAAAAAAGCTGGGGAGAGGCTTTTTGCAAGGGTACAGAGAGATAGGAAGAGGCATAGTGGCTTTAAACTGGAAGAGGGGAGATTTAGGTTAGACATGGGGAAGAAGTTCTTAACTATGAAGGTGGTGAGATGCTGAAACAGGTTACCCAGATAAGCTGTGGCTGCCCCCTCCCTGGAAGTGTTCAAGGCCAGGTTGGATGGGGCTTGGAGCAATCTGGTCTGGTGGAAAGTGTTCCTGCCCATTCCAGAGGGGTTGGAACTGGATGATCTTTCAAGGTCTCTTCCAACCCAAACCATTCTGTGATTCTATGGCTTGGAAACTGGGGAGTTTTAGAATCTAAAAATCTCTAAATCCCCATGAATCCTGGAGGTGAAGATTTAAGAAAAGCTGTAAATATCAGGGGCATTGTGATAAAATGTCTGTCTTGGCATCTGAGCATCTGCTTCAAGCAACACCACCTCTCATAAATAATCTCAGTGTGTGTGTTCTGTTTCTGGTGCAGTGGATACTAACTGCTGCTGTTGCTCTTTATCATGTTCTTGGCAATTTCCTTAGTGTCCTGCTCTGCCTGATGGCCTTTCTATTTCAGAATGAGCATAAATGATTTGCAAGTTGAAATAAAATAAAAAGATCACTGAGATGTGCACGTCCGTGCCAACGCTGCCTGGAAAAAACCTCCCACTTCTACAGCTAGGTGCCTAAATAATTGGCCTGATTTAAAAGGACTGGACAGCAAACTACCTCTGTGGAAGTTAGTCTCTGCTTGATGCACTCAGAGTGGTTGCTATAGAGCATTCACCTTTGGTTTCAATCAGTGTGCTAAGTCTGCTGCAGTTGTGCTCTGTGATTGCATTTCAGATGACACTTTCATTCCTTGAAGACTCTGCAGTGGTGCCTAAAGTGGACGGGTGATCTGTTATTTCTAAACATGAGCCCTGCAGCTCAGCTGGCTAGTCGCAGCTCTGTGGTCCCTCCAGGTCATCTACAGAGAGCTGGGTGCAGATACTGATGTGAATTATTTACAGGGTGCAGGAAATCTGGGGATGTTGGTCAGCTTACTGGAAGGACAGAGGGCAGAGAAACAGGGAGGGGTGTAGTTCAGTTCCTGTGGCATTCAGCAGGACTTGCTTTTGTGATTTTACTTGAAGCTCATCTCAAACTTATGCTTAAAGCAGGTACAAAAAAAAACCAAAAAAACACAAAACCACAAAAAAACAACACCAAAACCAAAACAACAACAACAACAAAAAAAACCACCAAAAAACCCCCAAAACATATAAAAGCAGGAATTACACCTGAGATTTCCTTCTTAGGCTTCTTTTGTGGACTTTCCTGAAGTAAGGAAATGGTGTTGGCAGGTTGTACTGTACAGGGGCAACACTGCTAACCTCTGTGTCTGGCTCACTCCAGGCAAAGGGATGCTTTCTTGTGCTGAATTCGTGCATGAATTGCTACTTATGTTAAAAAGCCAAAGACACCCATGTCACAAGTGTCCCCAGATGGCTGAATCCTGGGCTGTGGCCACAGCTGCCCACTGCTATTGCCCACTGCTATTGCCCACTGCTATTGCCCAGTCAGTCTGGGCTTGCTCAGCCTGGAGAAGGAACCCAGAAGCAGCCTGACAGTGGCTACAAGGAGCTGATAGAGAAGGCAGAGCCAAATTCTTCACAGCAGTGCATGAAGGGACAATGAGACACAACAACTGAGATGAGTTGAAATGAGAGGTTTTGATTGTATATAAGAAAAAACTTTCACTGTGAAGTCAGTCAAATAATGGGACAGCTTGCCTAGAGAGGTTGTGCCATCTCTGTTCATGGAGGTTTTCAAGAGCAAATAATCTGGCCTTTGGGCAGCAGGTTGTAGTAGACACTTCTGGGAAACTCTTCCAATCTGAATTTCCCTCTAACCCTGTTATGCTATGAAATGTCCTTGTGTGAGAAGGAGAATCCCGGGGGTTTAACAGGAGGCTTGAGAAGATGCACAAAGTCCATTTGCTCTCTTGTTTTTGTGGTCTGTGTCCTTCATGACTAATGCAGCAAGGTGATGTTATAGCCATCTTTAGTAAATATTGATAGCCTCAAGATAAATGCCATCCAAGTTTGCACTCTGCAGAGAAAGTTGCTCAGACATATGCTCCAGGGCTTTTCCCCATTGCTGAAGCTGACCTTTTGAGATATGAAATACTTGAAATTACTCAAACCTTCAAAAACACAAGGTAATGCTTTGTGCTGCTCAGGAAGTAAGTGCACTTTTACTCATTATACAAACATATTTTACTAAACAACTGTTTTGGATGAGAAGTCTTGAAGGGCAGGTTCCTGTTGTGTGTCACTTACAGGGTAAGATGCTGAAGGAACGCCTGTTGTCCTGATACCCATACTTGTCCATCCGAGAGAGAAGCACTTGTTTAGTGCTGATGTGTGCTTGTTCACAGAATAGTTTGCAAGAGACTTGCTGACCATTTGGAATTGATGGACAGCATAAGCCCACCTCCATTTTAAAAGCACAAACACTTTTGCAGTTAAGAGGCTTGCTGAAACTTCCAGGTTTGCAAATATTTCACTGGGTATTTTGGACCTAATCCTGCCTCTTCTTTGTGGAGCATGAATTGGGGTGCCAGCATATCTCTTAGGATCATGCAGTCAATGCTATTGTCCAGGGGAGTCAATTCTGTGAACCCTCACAGCTACAGATGTCCTTGTTACATCTGAATCTTTCCTCCTACGGTCTGCAGTAGCCTGTGGGGTTCATGCATTCCTTATGGGGTCATCACTAACTCTCCAGGGCTGGGACAAGATGTCTCCTGGCTTTCTGCATCATGGCTGAGGCAATTGCTGAGGTTCGAAAACACTCAATGAGTGCAGGTCCTTTGCTGTCAGCCAGGAAGACCTCTGAGTAGGCTAAAGTGTGCTTTCTTAAAATGGCTTTGAAATTGCATTCACAGTATAAGTGGTTATTTTCCAGTAATACTGTTCATTTTCGTCTGCCACAAAACCTAAAAGGCTCTTTTCTATTCCCTGCTGAATCTTTGAGATTGATTGGTCTGCTGGGCAGATGTCTGCTTTAAAGCAAGGGCTGGTAGGATGTCAGAGCTCAGAATCCCTGGAATTAATACTGCCTCCACTTTGTATTAGTCCATCTGTCCTCCTTTCTCCTCTCCAGGCCACCAGGTTCTCTGTACACTGGATTTCTCTCCCCTTGCAGCTGCTTTTACGGGGTAAAATCAGCCTGGAAAACTTGGGTTTGTCCCTACACAGTCTGAAGCCTCACCTGAGTCCTGATCTATCTCCAGTCTCATCATAACATGCTCTGGTAGACTCCAAGCTTTAAGATGCACATAGGCACCTTGGGTCACTACTGCCAACTCATATCCCTTAGCTACTGAGCCTCAGGTGAGGTGACTGTCAGTACAGGAGCTCGTTTCAGTGCAAAGTCAAACTGATAAATTTAAACCCCTTTTGTCAGTGGCTTTGCTGGGATTGTTTCTGCTACAGATGCTCGCAGGCCAGTTTTACATTACTAGAGCTATTGCTCTCTCAGGTTATGGTCTTTCAGCATTTTGATGAAACCCACCTGCTGAGATGAGCTAGTTCATTCAGCTGCACTGGAACCAAGTTTGCCCTTTACTTCTTGTATGAGTGAAATAATTACTTGGACATCTCCAAAGATTTCATTGATTCACCTTTTACACTTTGCATAAAAATCTCCAGGGAGGGGTGGGGAAGGCAGCACAGAGTCTATCAGGATTACCTGAGGAAGTTCAGAAAGCTGTTCTTAGGTTTCTCACTGCTACCACTAAGAACAGCCCCTCCCTTAGGTTTAAATTTGCAAGTGGGGACAATTGGCATTATGACTACTGAGAGCCTCCAGCAATCTGCCCCATCCTGCTCTACAGGAGCTCCTGAGACAGCAGCTCCTGAACCTTGATGTTTATTGCTTGGCATTTTCTAATGACCTGAGATGTGTGCTGTTTTGTTTTAAATGCCAGTCTTCAAGCCGTGACAGTTCAATATATGCCTTCTGAACAGCTTTGCTGGCTTAACCACAAGGCTGCAGGTGGCAGAGAGCAGTGGCTTCCTCTCTTCTCAGACTCGATGCTGCCCTTACTTGTGCAAATGCCTGCCTTCACCTATGCCCCAGCCTCCAGTGCTGGCCTTCCCTGGTGGATATAGCCAGGATCCTGCCAATGTGTGAAGAGATGGAGCCCTGTCCTAGTCTATGAGGAGGTAGCTTCAGCCTGACATCAGGGGCTGGGCTGTGGAATGCAGGAGAAGGGGTGAATGCAGGAGAAGTGGCACAGCTGAGATGTGTTTTGTTGGCAGAGCCTTGGGAGATTTTCCCTGGGACACATAAGGGACTCATTGAAACAGTCTCCCTCTTCTTCACTAGGCATTTGGGGTGGGATGGCAGAGTAGGAGAGTGTCAGAGGACAGGACTGCCTCTTTGCCCAGTCGTCAGGAGCATAACAGTGCAGGAGAGGTTAGGCAGCTTAAATGTGCTACCCAGAAAGATCCCAGGGTGGACAGTGGCACTGAGAGCACCCTCAGCAAGTTGACTGATGACACCAAGCTGTGTGGTGCAGCTGACACACTGGAAGGAAGGGATGCCATCCAGAGGGCCATTGACAGGCTGGAGAGGTGGGTCCATGCCAGCCTCATGAAGTTCAACAGGACCAAGTGCAAGGTCCTGCATCTGGGTTGAGGCGATCCCAAGAACCAATACAGGCTGGGCAGTGACTGGCTTGAGAGCAGCCCTGAGGAAAAGGATTTGGGAGTGCTGGTGGATGAGAAGCTCAACATGAGCTGTCAGTGTACACTTGCAGCCCAGAAAGCCCACTGGATCCTTGGCTGCATCAAGAGAAGCGTGGCCAGCAGGTCCAGGGAAGTGATTCTCCTCCTCTGCTCTTGTGACACCCCACCTGGAGCACTGTGTCCAGCTCTGGAGCCCCTGTTACAAGAAAGACATGGACATGCTGGAGTGTGTCCAGAGAAGGGTCACGAGGATGATCAGAGGGCTGGAACACCTCTCCTGTGAAGACAGACTGAGAGTTGGGGTTATTCAGTCTGCAGAGGAGAAGGCTCTGAGGAGACCTTATTGTAGCCTTCCAGTATCTGAAGGGGACTACAAGAAAGTTGGTGAGGGACTTCTTAGGATGTCAGGTAGTGATAGGACTATGAATGGATTCAACTAGAGGAGGGTAGATTTTGACTGGAAGTTAGGAAGAAGTTCTTTCACCATGAGGGTGGTGAGACACTGGCACAGGTTGCCCAGAGGGGTGGTAGAAACCCCTTCCCTGTAGGTTTTTAAGGCCAGGCTGGACAGGGCTCTGAGCAACCTGCCCATGGCAAGGGGCTTGGAACTAGATGATCTTAAAGGTTCCTTCCAACCTTGAAAACTCTATTATTCTATGGTTCTATGATGGATTTTTAAGGCCCTGTAACTTAAAACTGGTCTAATACAGTTTTTGAGAGTAACAAGCTTGGTGTATCAGAGGAAGGAGATGTAATAGATGTTTACAGTTTGTCTTTGGGAACACTGCTGGAGCAAGCCCATAGACAAACTACAAGGGAGGTGAAAAGATAGACATGGCATGATGGAAGTAATCTTCAACAGAGTGTTCAGGGTGTCTAGGTGTGCTTCAGAGTTTTGGGCTGGCACTTAAACTCAGAAATAATTGTGGGTGGGCTAAGCCAACAGAATTTACAAGTATTTTGGTGTGAGAACTGAAATTGTAGATGAGCACAACAGCTTCAGCAGCAATTTGCAATCAGTGAGATGCAATTCAATTAAGACTCAAACAAAATGTACAATATGAAATGAGCACTAATTGGGGAAGCAGCAGGACCATAAACGAGGCTGGGACTTGGGACGGCCTGTGCTGCCATGCTTTTGTTAACCCTGTGCTGCTGAGTGGAACCCGGGGAGATGGAGGGGAGAGTCACCCCAAGAGAACAACGGGGGCTCAGGCAGGACTTGGTGTGCTGGTCTTTGAGGAGGGGTCATCCCTGCTGTTGCAGAGGGGGTTGCAGCATTGTGCAGAGGTACTAGGTGCTGTCATCACCATAGCTATTGCACGAGTTCAGCACAGATTAGTTCCGGCGCTTGGCTTTCACCTTTCAGAAGTGATTTGGAAAGTAATGTTGCATTTAGTACAAAAGTGAAGAGCAAAAGGAGATTTTGTGATGCATTCCAAAGCATGTTATTGAATGTTGAGGAAGGGCAAAAAAAGGAGTCACAAGCGATGTGATAGAATCATATCAGACCAAACTGAAGTGCAATAAGCTCAGGGGTGGGATGTATCAGCTCTTTAGCACCAGGTAACAGCATGTAGAAGTGTGCAGAACTGAGACATTGCAGAAAGTATCCTACTCACTGAGACTCTTGGAGGAGAGCCAGGCTGGCAGTACTGGTGACTGACAGGGAAGTTAGCACGGATAAACAAGCACCTTCTTCTAAAACAATATAACAGGGTTTTCAGAAGAGGTCAAATGGTCCTCAGCCTCTCTGGATGAATGGCAGAGGTTCTGTGTGCTGAGTGTTTGATTTGTTTACTGACTCCTGGGAGCTGAGTCAAATCAGCTGAGGCAAACGCTGTTTTCTTACCATGTCAAATTGGGAGTGACCCAGTTACTGAATGAGGAAAAGCTGGTAGAGGTATCCCTACACTGAAGCATCTCCTACAGTTAAACAGGCAACACAGACCTTCTCCTGGCCGCTGTATCACATGCCCTGGAGCAGGGCTGGGATGCTGCAGGGCAGAGGGATGTGCTTGGCCCTCTCCTGAACCTGGGACATGCAGCTGGCTCCAAGCTGACTGTCCTCACCTGGTTGAGCCTGAAAAGCAGCATTTGCTCATCCTCCTGAGCTTAAAGCTGCCCGTGAACATACTGGTAACAGAGCTGGGCTCAACTCCTCACCACTAGTATGAAACTTTTGTGAGAGCCCGTGTCTTTCTGGGTCTCTCTGGTGCTGCATTTTTTTGATAAGGAGCCCAACATGGGTCAGCAATGTGCACTTGCAGCCCAGAAAGCCAACTGCTCCCTGGACTGCATCAAAAGCAACATAGCCAGCAGGTCAAGGGAGGGGATTCTTCCCCTATTCTCTGTTCTCATGAGACCCTACCCACAGTGATGTGTCCAGCTCTGGAGTTCCCAGCACAAGAAGAACATGGAGTTATTGGAGCAAGTCCAGAGGAGGCTGTGGGGATAATCCAAAGGGACTGGAGACTGGCTGAGAGAGATGGGGTTGTCCAGCCTGGAGAAGAAAAAGTGCTGAGGAGACCTTTTACTGTCTTCCAGTACCTGAATGGGCTACAGGAAAGCTTAATAGTGACTTTTTACAGGAGTGTGTAGTGATAGGAAAAAGAGTAGTGGTTCTAAGATGGAAGAGGATATATTTAAATTGCCTATTAGGAAAAAATTCTCCTGCTGTGAGGGTGGTGAGACTCTGGCATAGATTACCCAGGGAGGTTGTAGATGCCCCATCCCTGGAAGTGTTCAAGGACAGGTTGGAATGGGTTTTGAGCATCCTGATCTGGTGGGAACTTGGTAGTAGGTGGGAGGTCTCCCTGCAGGGGGGTTGGAACTAGGTGATCTTTAATGTCCCTTCCAACCCAAACCATTCTGTGATTCTGTGATTCCATGGTACTGGGGCAAGTGAAGACCAGCATCCCTGCATTCTTGAAAAAAAGGGGAAGGTAATTAATGTTTTATGAATTGGGTCTCCTTTGTTCCTGCTAAGCCTCTGGTGCTCCTTGTGTCATAATGACCAAGGACGTTCTCACAACCCTTGTTTATAACTCCAAAATGTACTCCTAGAGACAATTAGCTGTATTGGAAGCTCTTCTGGCTGCAGTTGGAATACTAAAATCACACTTAAGTGGTGCCTCTGCAACATGGCAGCTTGGCCTTGGTGTAGGCTGGGGCTGCCCTGGCTGCCCAGTGCCTTTAGGAAGCTCCAGCCACTTTCCTGATGCTAGACAGGGGCTGGGTGTGGGCTGCTCACTTGTTAAACATATTACCTGAGAGTTTGAAACAATCTGTGGAGTTTGCTAATGGATGAGGTATCATGATTCAGTCAAGAAAATTAGTGAAATCCATCACAAGGACATTGAAAGTCAGGCAGTGAAAGAGATGTCAAATGGTAAAGGGCAGCTTAATATTAAATTATCCCTCACCTTTTGCTCTTGCACTGATTTTATTCTTTGTTGCCAAGTTATAAGGTACATCTGCCTTGTTCTTACGCACACATGCTTGGTTTTGGTTGCCATCAGGTTTATTTTTGAGCATACTAGACCACTGCTGGGGAATGAAAGCTTGTAAGCCTGGAAGAAAAGGACAGTAAAAGCTACAGCCACCTCAGCCCCAGCATGTGCTCAAAGCATGCAATAAAGGCAGGGTAGGTCAAAGTAGCTCTTCAGGTCCCTTTTACCAGGACCACAAAAATCAAGTTGTTCTGCTGTCGGAGCAGCTGGTTGCTTTGGGGTGATGCTGTTTGGAGGGTTCAGATCTCCCCCAGATGCCCTGACATTTTCCTCCCTGGGTTTGCTGCAGGGCAGGGCATGACAGCAGAGTTTAAGGACAGAAAAGTTCAGGTCACCTCAGAGCTTTTATGCAGGTGAGAGACTTTTCAGCCTCTGAATGCAATTTGCAAAGTGGGTGTGAAAAAGTAAGATGTTATAAACTCTGAACATGTTTTGATGCTGGAGCTACAGTAATAGCCTTGGACCTGCACTTAGTGCATACAGAGCAGCCATCCAAGATGATTGAGGGAGTGGAACATTAAGAGGAAAGACTGAGGGATCTGGGTCTCTTCAGATTGGAGAAGAGAATGAGGGGCAACCTCATAAATGTTTATGAATATGTAAAGGGAGAGAGCCAGGAGGATGGAGTCAAGCTTTTCCCAGGGGTGACTAACAATAGGACAAGGGGCAACAAGTTATAAACTGGAGCATAGGCTGTCCCATGTAAATATTAGGAAGAATTTTTTCACTGTGAGGGGACAGATCACTGGCACAGGCTGCCCAGGGAGGTTGTGGAGTCTCCTTCCCTGGAGACATTCAAAACCCACCTGGGCAGATTCCTGTGCAACCTGATGTAGGTGATCCTGCTCTGACAGGGGGATTGGGCTAAATGATCTTTTGAGGTCCCTTCCAACCCCTAATTTTCTGTGAATCTAAGATTCTATGATCCAGAGCCTCAGTGAGGAACCACTTAATTTTGGGAGGCGGAATGTATTTGCATTATTCATAGCCAGAGGAGCTGTTGGTATGGATGCAACTGAACTTGATTTCTTCTCTGGATGTTTGAAAGTCGAGCATCAAAGCTTGTGTATGTCACGTATTTTCTGCAATTGTAGCACAGAGGAGCTGGGTCCATTATTGCCTGTACCCCAAGCATGGAGGCTGTGTTTTCACCCTGATGATAATTTTAAAATGCTCTTACTGAATAAAAAGCATCAGATGGTGACTGCAGGATTCATCTGATCCCTTGTAAGAGATAATTGGGCATCAGCTTGAATTCAGTGCTCCCCTCTGGGGGATAATGACTTACCAGTTACCCTCCTGCCATTGAGAAGTTTGCTTTGAACATCTGCCTAGCATACCTATCAACTGCCCAGCACTTTGGGACTGTGAGTCTAGGTTTCTTTTGATGCTTCTTATTGCCAGCCCATAAATCCCTATGCTGGAAGAAACTGCTTAGACCAACAATTTGTGGTTGATTTGGAGGGTGGTACATATCCTGTGTCTCCTTGGGGTGGGCATGCAGTTTTACAGGGACCATAAGCAGAATGTTGGAGCCATTGGTTACTGCCACATGCTTTATTCTCCCTGAGGGATCTGCAGCTCAGATGGGGAAAGTAAAGGAGAGGTCTTTCATTATCCTGTTTAAGACATTTTCAGATTTCTTTTACCTTTCTCTGTGCCTCTTCCCAGCTTTCTTGTTCTCGGAGTCATCTGTATCTCTCTAAGGAAGTGGCCACATATTGTTTCTAAGGACTCCCTAACAAAAGAGCTAAAATCAGAGAATGATGGGGGTTGGAAGGGCCTCTGGACATCAAATGAACTTTCTCTTTATCTGACTGATTATTAGCAGAAAGAATTAAGGTGTTCTCCAGGGCTGCAGACCCTGCAAGTCCCTGGTTTACAGGGTCTGCCAAAGGTACCTGATAAAAGAGAGCTGATTGTCAGGAGGCTGCAGCTCCCTCTCCAGGCACACACATCACAGTGGAAATACTTTTTGGTGGCTCAAAATCAGAGGTTTGAAGCCTTCACTCTGCAGTTTCTAAACTGCTCCTGGATGAGTGTGGATGAGTGATTGTGGTGGCCCCAGGGCTCAGCCCCTGCAGGGAGGGCAGTGCTGGGGCCAGTCTGGGAGAACAAGTGGCATACAGGGCTGGCAGGAAAGAAGGGGCTGGGGCTGTTCACAGTGGGACATTCAATTGCAAACCACCACAGTGATTTGTAAGCTCTGCTAAGGATACTTTTTGACATGCTTTTTGTCCCTACACAGTTCTCAGTAGCATTAAAACTCAAGCTGTTGTCCTAGCATTGGGCATAGCACTGCTGTCTTGCTATATGCTGTTTTCCCACCAAAGTTACACTTTCTGCTTTAAGGACCCTGAGCAAGTTACTGTCTTTCCCATGGATTCCTTAAACTGTAAAGTGTCACATTCTGACAAGCATCACTTCCTTGCTGTGTTGCTGGAGATAAAAGTCTGGGTGATGCTTTGGTGCTAAGTGAGGCATCAGGGGTGAGATGGGTGGAAGCAGGCCTGCCCTGTGAGCTATAGGAGTCCAGGACAGCGTGGAACATTGTATGTCAGTGAATGTGTAAATATGCTCATCTGCCTGCAATGTATGGAAAATTATACACATATCAGCCCTCACAAAAAATTCCAGTTTAGACCAGCTGCCTTCTGCTTTCATCTTTCTGCTTCCTGCCCTGAGAAAAAAGGTTTCCTATGGAGGTACCTGCTCTCCAAGGACAGGGCTTGGGTGTGGCTCTGGCTTTGGCCATCCTGGCTTCCAATCAGTCTGATACTTGAACCACACATGGGGCTGCATGGCACTTCTGTGGATCATGGTTACCCTTCTCTGGGTCATATAGTCAGACCTGAGTGCAAGACCTGAGAGGCTGTCTTTGTAAGCAGTGACCTGTAGTCTGGAGGGATATGGGCCATATGAGATATAGGAGGGACCGAGAGAAGCTTTGATGAGTCTGAAGAATGGGAAATCCAGCTGGAGACTATTCTGTAAACCTAGATCCCAGGACTTGAGCCAGCAAAGGCCACTTGTGAGACTAGGACTCTCAAGGGAGAGATGCAGGTTTTCCATCCCCCATTTATTGGACAGAAAGCTGTGCCCCAAGCCCCAGGCAGTTCTGCAGGTGGTGCTGGTAACATGCAGCTCATTAACTGCACTGCTAAGCTACCTCAAGTATTGTGGGAAGCCCTGTGCTCCTCTTAGATTACTCCCAAAGTACCAATAGCAGTGTCAGTCTGACACCATTTCCCTCTTTTCTGAGAGTGCCTGGAAGCCTTTAAATCAAAACCTCTGAAGTTGTTCCTATTGCCTGTATCCCACCCCTCCATCTGGAGCGTCTGACAGCTGATATGAGGGTGATGTTTCCAGCTGAAGAACTGAAATAATTTGTTCTTTTCCATGATTCCCTTGGCAAAGGACAACAGTCCCATTTGTTCAGAAGCTCATAAAAGAGGAGCTTTGTAATAGGAACATTCATAAACTTGTTTGCTTTTGACCTCCAGATTGCTGATGTTTTCAAGTTCTTGTCCAAGGCATTGTTCCTGTCTGGGCTGTCAGTGACATTTTTGAAAATCAGCCTCACCCAGGGTAATTTGCATTGCTCAGCACTCCAGCACTGAGCCTTCAGACATCCCATCCTTCTCCACTGCAGTGCTGGGTATGGTGTGCAGCATTGACTGCTTTGTAGAACAGCAGCTTAGACTTGACTGCCAGAAAGAAACCTGACCACTAATTCCACTTTGCTTTTTTTATTTCTAGATTAATTGATTAGATTAGATTTCCAGATTAATTGATTTAAAAATGCAGCGGGCATTTTCCAGGCTCCTAGGTTACTAGGCACTGAGCTTGTGCTGCTGGGTGTGTGTGTGAATCATGCCCTTGAAATCTAATAAAAGTGTGTTCTGTGAAGGCAAGCAATTAAATCTTCAGCGAGTGTGGGTCATGGAGAGCTGATATGCCTGAGAGAGAACTTGTTCCTTTTCAGAGACAGTAAGACAGCAGGCATAAAGTAAAAGCCAGGATGGGCAACTTTATGTCTAGAGGCAGGAAATTGGGATTATCTTGGCTGCACTGTGGGGCCTCAAGTGTCAGGTCTAGATTCAGAGTTAAATGCTGGCATTTGATATTTTGATCAGATAAAAATGAATTTTTTTTTCTCCACCTGTGCTTCAGCTGACTGGGGAAAGACTCTCCAAACCACAGTTCCTCATCTGCAGCTGATGCTTTGGATTCCTTTCTTGAATTATACTGTCATGGTTTTCTCCAGAATATATCTGAGAACCCTGTCCAATTTAGAAGCTCTTCCCCATCTGGAAAAGTCTTTTACTTCAGTCTGGAGGGACTATTCCTCATGTTGTTTTCTTCAACAGTAAAACCTTTGCATGGTTTTCCTGCCCAGAACGACGACATCACAAAATGCTAGATATCATGATCTAGTTTAGACTAGATTTGAGGAACAATTTCTTTACTGAGAGAGTAATCAGGCATTGGAATGGGATGCCGAGGGAGGTGGTGGAGTCACCATCTGCAGAAGTATTTAAAGCTGTAGAGATGAGGCACTTCAGGACATGCTGTAGTGGTTGATACAGATATTGAGATATATTTTTAATTCCAGGGAGGGTATGTTGATAGCTGGACCTCTTAGAGGTCTTTTCCAGCTATGTCAATTCTAGGATTCTGTGATGCTGAGTCCTGTGAAGACAAAGCAGCTCATGAGGCTGCCTGGGATGTGTGCTTGCATGTTGCTCAAATCTCTTCTGTACATGGGTACAGATCAGATTCACCAGTTCTTGGTGTGTGATGGGAAAGCACATGTGCTTATTTGATAAAAAGCCTTCCATGCTCTTAGGTATAAGCTTTTATAGGGCAACACTATGCCATTTCAGATAATTCCTAGATTCAAATTGTGAGCATGGCACAATGTTGAAAAAATATGTCTCAACTCTCTCTTAAGTGCTGATAAACAAGACACAGCTGGCAGATGTACAAGTAGTTCAGTCCTAATTTTCTTCATATCCCCACTGTACTTGTTAGCATAATACATTCACTTCCTTAGTTTTTCTGAAGGCAGACAAGGGACAGAAACATACTGCTGAAAGTCTCTGTGGTGGGAGTCCAGCATGCTGGAGACTGCTCGCTTCAGCACTGGGGAAGAGAGGGACATCATATTTTATTAGCCTTTGCAGGCTCTATTAATGGCAGGAGCTAATTGCAGTTATTGGGAGATAATGCTAAGTTAACATGTTCTCTCAAGTAATTACCACTCTTCCCTCTGGTGTCATGCTGAAATGAACAGTTGGTGATTTGGAATGTCAATGCTGTACCAATGCCATAGGTCTGATGTCTGTGCCAGTGTGAATCCTGACTGAGGATGGCCTCAGGTCTGCCTCCCTCCATCCTCACCTTTCCCTTTTGTCCAGTCTTTACCTGGCATTTCTCTCAATGGGGGTGAAGGACATGAATGCAAGCACAGCATCTGAAGCAGCTGGGCTGGAGTGGGCTGCCAGCACCAAGCTGTCCTGTGCTGTGCATTTTCCTGCACTTCCCTGGCTTTACCCCAGGGTACACCCTTAATCATACTGTCTATGTTCCCATCACTTCCCTATTAATTACTGGTTTGAGTCTTAAATGTTGCTATTAAGCTGGAAATGTTGGAAAGCTCTGCAATAAGGGGTAGGAAGTATTTCTGACAGCATTGCCTGCTTTGTGCATCAATCTGTGTTAGACTCTGATTTAACACCTGGTTATCTCATTATGTGCAGCACGAAGAAGGGAGATTAAGACCTGTGTGGGGTTAGTGATGCTGGCTTTGAGCCTTCTGCATCCAGATCAGCTGGCATCTTGCCAAGGGTCTTGGAAAGAGCAGCAGGGAGCAGGTCCTCATTCCATGCAGGAGGCAGATAGTCTCTCAAAAGCAGCAGACAGCTTCTGCACACTGGTTACTTAAAAGAGGATAAAGGCCATGACTGTAGATGGTAATTGTGTGCTGAGGCTGTGTTTCTGTGGGACCTTTTCTCTCTGATTTCTCCAGCTATCATTCTACTCCTGAGGGATGTTCTCGCCTGATTAATTCTTTTTGTGCTCTTTGCCCTTTTTTTTTTTCCCCCAGGCCTATGTGTTTGATCTGAGCATTAATAAGTATGAACCCCTCTGCACCCAGCTAGTGGTGGCCACGAAGAACAATAAAATAACCCACGTTCAGTTTAACCCTGTCTACCCTGTTGTCATCATTGGAGATGAACGAGGCCATGTTACCTCCTTGAAGCTCTCTCCCAACCTGCGCAAGATGCCCAAGGTAAGGATGACCTGCATTCCCCCAGTGGAGTCACCAAACCACAGCAGATCCCTTCATACCTTGTCACTGTCCCTCTCCTTCTGTGCAGTGGTGTTGGCAAAGATGCTTTCTAGGTGTTTAAGATTACCTTATGCCTTTTGAGCATGGTATCTGGGATACTGGATCCTTACTTATGTTCCTGTATGAGTATGAAGGCTCCTGGGAAGGAGTGGGAACTGGTGGGAAGGGGGTTGCCTGTCTATGAGCACTTTCTTACCATGGTCCCTACAAGCTCAGGAGCTCTGTAGAGGTTCCTTTGTTTCACAAAGCTCAATCCTTTCTGAGCTTTGGATTTTATCCACAAAACTTTAATTAAAGGAGGTCCCAGCTCCTTCCTGAGTCCTTTCCCAGAGCCCATGTTGCCTGTTCTCTTGCTCTCCTGGATCATCAGTCTGTCCTCTGGCCACTGTGACATCTCTCCTGCAAATAAGCAAGCACTGTTTTTAATGTGTGAGGAGACTTTGGATCCTTCACTCAAGTGACAGCAAGGAGATGCGTGTGCCTCTGTGAGTTGGTGGACCCCCTTTTCCCAGCCAGCTGTGAAGGTCAGTCAAGAAGGACAATGACTTTTCCCACATGGATCCTTCACTAGACTTTGTTTCCGGGCTTCACCCAGCTGTGAGCTGAATGGCTGTAGATGCAGTGTCCTTTCTGAGCCCGTGTAAATCTCACCTCTAGTTGTCTCTTGTGTAGTGGAGTTTTTTCAGGTTCAGGTTTTTTAAAACTGATCCAAGAGAGCAATCTCTCCAGATGATCATATTTTAATTATATACCTCCAAAGGTTTTATGTACTCTACTATCCCTCTTATTTAGGCAGGGTCCTTGGCCAGGAACTAATCATCCTGGTGTCACTCCAGAGTCTTCCCAGTAATTTTTAAGAAGTTCCTTCAGTCAGACACTACTGAAAATGTGAATCTTTTCTGTGCTGAGAGGACATAAAAAAGTCTCATTCATGCCAGTCTGGGTGGGGGAGCTGTGGAGAAGAACATCTCGTATGCTTCACGGTATATGAGTGAATTCTATTTCCATTGAAACAGCAGCCTGAAACCATACAGTCTCTTGGGGCTGTCAGTATCCTGGCTCAGAAGTTTTCTGGTTGCTTCATGAGTCTTTCCTGAGTATGGAGAAGCACCATGTTTCCCATAGACCCAGGTTACACAGGGGTTCAGCAGTGACAATGGGTCACACACAACAAAATGTGGCTGCTCTCCTCTGTGCTGTCCCAGCTGTGGGGTGAAATGTAGCCAGCTATACTGCAATGTGGGTCAGAATAAATTAGAATATCTTCTTCTACTCCTGGTGGCCAGCAGCAGCCTTCCACAGATGTATGGATGTTGTCATCTCCCATTGCCAACTTTCTTCAAAGGCAAATTTCATGTTGTTGTCAAAGCAGCCTAAACTGTGAGTTCAGGAGTGGCTCAATCACTTACTGCTGACCTTACACCAGTAAGTAACATATCCCAGGCAACATATAAATAGCTTGGAAATGGACTTTGCTGCTCTGATGTTATTAAGCTATCTGTCTTTTGCTCTCTTGGTTAACGTTGAAGGGACACCAGACGCTGTACTAAATGTTTCTTGCACATGCAGAGAAGGAGAAGGGGTGTTCAGGCACTGCTGGTGATGCATGCAGAGCACCCAGCTCTGCTTTGAAAGAGATGAGAATTTGAAACAGATGACATGCAGTGTCTTGGCAAAGTAGTTGATCTGGCACAGACAGCTCAGCTGCCTTTCTGTGTCACAAGTGGACAAGTGAGCTGGATCACTGAGCCTGTCTTTCATGGTTGATGTGGCACCTGCTGTGCAAAATGCCAGAGCCCAGGAAGCTGTGGTGAGAGGTTTAGCTGCTGTGAGAGGGTGGTCTATCAGGGGGAAACCAAACCCAGCAGAACAGGCAGTGACATCCTCTGTGTCCCTTCCTTGCTGTGCCAGCAGAAATAGCCAGAAGCCTCCAGCCATGTTTGCAGGGGTGTCATCTCACTGTGAGGAGTCAGCTGTACCTCCAGAATATTGATCCTGGTCCATCTGAAGATCAAATCAGTATGCTCTTTAAACCTTTACCCTGTGCAGCCAGCTTTCCTCTGTAAACTGACTTCACTTCTCCCTCACCTCTGGAGTCCTCAGAGACAGGTTAACAGCTGCAGAATATCTACAGTTTTTATAAGTGAAAAAGGGCCAAAGCTGTGCAGAGGTGTCATGGCATCCCAGCTGTCTCCTTGCAGGCAGAGATAATTGTCTGTGCATGATTAATTACCTGGATATTCCGGTCTGGTCCCTCTGGTACTTCATCCCCTCAGAGCCCAGAGGGGAAATCTGCCCAACAGTCAGAAGGACAAGCCATGGCCAGTGCTTTGGGAGGTTGTTGGACTTCACACCAACTCCAGCATCTGCAAGTTTAGCTGCCTGGTCTTGTTAGAATCAACAATTCCCATCGACATTTGATGAATTCCCAACTTTGGAGATGGGAATGTGCCTTTTCCTGAAATCTGTCAGGACACGATGTGCTTATGGGAAGGGGCAGCCTAAGGCTCATCCAAGTCCCAGAGCTCCCCTCTTTCACACTGGTGTCACAGGGGTTTGCTTGTGAAGCTTCTCCATCAGCTTCCCACACAGCTGGTACAGCTGCTTCTGACAGGTGTGACTAGCAGACTGATCACCCATTTTCAAGAGAGCTCTTAATAGCCACATGTCATTCCAAACCACCTTTCTTCACCTAAAAATAGATGCAGAGCTGTCTGGGCTTCCAAGGTAGGTCTTACCAAGAGCTAACTTTATCCTGATGGGATTTCAGCCACTCTGAATTTGTTCTTGTTCCCCTGTTAAAATGGGGTGCTTGATAATTGGAAACAGGGAGGGTTCTCATCAGACCTTGGTTCATTCCTCTCTTCATGTCCTTGAGTGAGGAGGGGATGTTCAAGAGCTCTTCAAATAAATCACAGGGTTGATCTGCAGCTTAATTCATGTTTGTAAAACACTTTGGGATTTTTAAGGAGAGTTATTTAATACTCTGAGGTTTTCTATCAGCAGTGTTGGCACCGCCTCATGAACGCTTGGCAGAGCAAATAAGCCAAAGGGAGGGTCTTTTTCAGAAGTGAATTTCACCAAGACACCCAGTAAAATCTTCAAAAAATGCCTTAAATCTGCTGTGGATTTTGGCCTCCTAAATCACTAGCAGCAGATGGTAAAAGGTGCATTTGTTGTTGAGAAGAAGTTGGTGACAGGGGCTCTGTCACTTGTAAAGCACTAGCATTGTGGGCACAGAGGATACAGAGGTCCCTGTACTCATGCCAAGCAGAGCTGGCATCCTTCTGTCTTTGCCTTCCCATGTGCTTTAGATCCTGAAGCCCTCCTTAAGTCCACAGGCTGAAATCTCTGGGATGGGAGAGACACATTCATCTTGGCCCAAGGCTACGAGATTTTGGTTTGTTGTTGTTTTTTTTTTTCCATGAGGCATGATCCTGCTAGAGGTTTTCTGTGCCTGTTACTGTTGTTCTTAGGTCAAGTGAGGCTCCTGAGAGTCATTTGGGAATGCTTCTGGGAATTCCCAGCAAAACTACTGAATTGCTAAGCACCATCTCCAAGAGGCTGAGGAGCATGGAGGCTGGGGGGGGCAAAGACAGCAGAACCCAAACCTTCCAGGAAGAGCAACAGTGAAGCAGAAAGCAGAACTTGCCAAAAATGAGCTTGCAATCAAACACCCACCATCACGGTGCTGCATAGGTCATGCTGACCATTCATCTCCCTGAGCACCCAGCCCTGCATGGGCAGAATGCTCATGCCAAGAGATACTGTCCTGTGCAAGACGTGGTGAAGCCAGTGGGGCTCAGAGCTGGGGCAGAAATGCTTGCAGTATTTTAAAGTGCAGCAGCAGGAACAAGTGGCTTCCCTGCTGTCATCCAAGCCACGTTTGGACTCTGAACACTGTTTAAATAGCGTAGTGGTTGTCAGGCAGGAATTGTTTAACTCATAAAATATTGTTCCTAATTTGTATCAACCCTGATGGTTGAGTTCACCCGAGGGAAGCATTGCTGAAGGAAGAATCAGTTTGGGGGTGAGCTGTTTAATTAGTGAGCCTTTCATGTTTTATTCCAGGGTTGGTAGAAATTAAAGCATTTTGTCATCACAGTCAGAACCTGTTCATGGGCCTTGGTTTGTTTTTAAAAAAACTCCTAAAATAGCCTGGAACAATGCCAGTCAATGCCAAAAGTAAGCAGGAAAGAGTAAAAAAAAAAAAAAAGTGTGAAGAGTTTTTAGAAATGTTGGGAGACCACAGCAGAATGGGACACACAAAAAAAGCAGGTCAACAAAAGGTGACAATACAGCATTTAAGGCACAGGCACATTTCTTGGCCAGTGGTAAGGCTGACAGCCAGGGAGGCAGCCAGTTTTTTGGCCTAATGCTTGTCTTGGATATTTACATTGGATTATCTAGCATGGTTATCTCAGCCTCTGTCCCTCCTGCTGGTTTCTTCAGATGCAAGTCACCTCTTTCTGTGTCCCTTGGGGACAAACATGTTGCTTTTCAGGTAACTCCTGGCTGAGAGGGTCTGGCCGGGCACAGGTGGAGTGGGAAGGGGAACATTGCTGCTCACCCATCCTGGGATGTGGTGTCAGGACTGCACAAAGGTCAGGAGCTGCAGGCACATGCCTGTGAGTCCAGCCCTGGCTGCCTGTGAGCAGCTTGTGGTGTGCAGACAAGTGATGGGGGGGCATGAGGTGACTTTGAGCCTTCCTATCCATGTGCTCAAGCTGGCACCTGCTTTGCTCTCCCCATGCCTGTGCACACCTGGCAGTGTCACCCCTGGACTCCCCATGTCCCACTGTCTCTTTGCAGCCTGATGATTTTTGTCCTTGTACAGATCCAACCCAGGGCTACCCAGACCAGGGGTAAAATGTTGACTTTTCTGCCTCAGGGGGTTTGATTCTTTGACTGTAGCTGGTGGCAGAGTCTGGGAGGGATCAGTGAGGATTTGTGGGGCTCTGATGAACAGTGGGAGGGTGTTGATTTTTCAGGAGGTGAAGGAGGGAGTTTGGAGAAGGTTGATGGAGGTGTTTTAGGGAGACAATAGGAGAGTGGCTGAAATCTCTTCTTCAGCCCACCCCCTCCCCAGCATTGTCTCCTTCACTGTCTCATGGGAATTCAGGTTGATTCCTCCTCATACTTCCCCAGCAGCTTCCACTGCACAAATAATAAGAGACCATGGTTTTGTCCCTATACCCAGATTTGGTGGGATGTAGCTCAAGCCCAGACTGGCAGTAAGCAAGTAGAGTGTGAACAGACAGTGGGATGCTTGATCCTGAACCTCACTGCTATGTAGCCTTGCTCTGCTGTGACCTAGGGTGACAGAGAGAAATTTGACAGTCCAAGGACAGATTATTTCTGTTCTTAGTATTTTCCTGTAGCTGTGGGAGGTGTTTCCTTAGTTTTGAGGGATGAACTGACCATCATGGGAAGATGAATCTGAACTCCTGCCTTCCTGCCCCAGGAGGTACAGTCCATTTGCATGTAGGACTGTATTAACATAAGAAAGCTGTAGATTAGATAAGGTCTCCAAGTTCACATCAGTCCTGAACTGCTGAGTGTTTTAGCACTGAGGAAAGTACATTTTGTCCCTGAACTTTCTATTTCAACAGCTCTCATATGATATCATTCTGTCTAGTGCCTCAGTTTTAATGCAAATGCTCCTCTCTCGTTGAGATTCCCTCCATCGCCTCTGTGCTGTTCAAGCATTTGTTGGTTTTCTTGTGTCTCTTCAGTGCTGCCTAATTGCTCAGTGACCCAAAAGCACAGAGTACAAGCAGTGCTGGAGGAATTTGGCTATGAGCACTGCTCTGCCTTGGTGACACCACAATGGCCTCCTCCAGATGCAGCTTGGCCCCCTGATAAGGAGGGGCACACAAATCAGCTTGGGTGTCATAAAAGCTGGCTTGCAGCTTTTGGTGGGTTTGCTCCCTCTGAGATTTCCAAGTGTTTTTTTATTTCCTTGCAGTCCCTCCCATGTTATTCAGGCTAGTTGCAGAGAGTTGCTCTCTGTACTGTTAGGGAAAGAGATGAGAGAGATCCACTGAGAGGTGGATCCAGGTACTCTTGAAACCATGTTTATACCTGTTCACAGCTTTATGTGTCACTTTGTGAGCCATGGACACAGGCACTAGCACTGACTGCTTGGTATGGGAAGGAATCCCAACACAGGTTAGGGACACATCTGTAAGGACAGTTCTCTCTGACCCTACCTTGGGGTAGGCAGGGCTGGAGGTGACAGTCCCTGCTGTCAGTGTGTGCTGTCCCTAGCACAGACTGAGGCCAGGGAGAAGCTGTAGCCCTGGTGTCCAGCTTGCCAGGGTGTGAGCAGTGTTGCCTGTGACCTGTGGCCATTCTGCTATGCAGATCTGTGACTCATAACTGTAAATCAACATCTACCAAAGGGAACACTGATGTGCACTGATAAAAGCAGGCTACCCTGCTCCTTTTCTGCTTTCCTGTCCTGCTTCTCTGCTGGGAAACCCGTTATCAGAAGGACCTTCATAGCTCCCCAGGATCCCTTCGTCCACCAATGTCCCATGTCAGGGCATCTCCCCATCTAGAATAGCCTGAGGTAAAATGAGGAGACTGTTTAGTCCTGAAAAGCTGTTTCTTGAGAAAGGAGATGATTCATATGCCAGCAGGTTCCAGTCCTTCTTGTGTAGAACTGAAGTCTTTGGATATTTATCCAGAGACCCTAGACACATCCATTGGGGACAGGAGGGTGGCTCTGTGGCACACATTCAGATGTCCAAGAATGTCACACCACAGGTACAAATGAGTTCTGGATCACAGACAGGCATGTGGCAACCTTAAACACTAGCACTGTTTGGAGAGCTAACCCAAAGAAGTCAGCAGTGGATCTGAAGGACTTGAATCTTCCTGTTAAATCAATTTTCTTCATTTCTGTAACTTTTATATTGCATCGGACTATGTGTAGGGAGAAGAGAGCTCTGTGTTGCTGTGGGATTGTTGAACCTCAAGGACAAAGAACTGGGGTTTTTCTTCTTTTCACTCTTCCTGGTCTCATGTTTTCAATCTTATTTTTGTTATGTAATCTCACTTTCTGTGAGTGCTGTTTTGAGGTTGGTGGAGATAACATCGCCATATTCGCAAGTTATTTTAAGCTGGGGTAAGTTCTCAGTGGTCAGGAAAAAGAGTTTAGTACATTAAATTGCAATACTGACAACTGGAGGAAGAAAAGGTCCCATTTTAAGAAAATTCAGTGGTACTTACAAATAATTTCTAAAGGGCAAGTCTCCTCCTGTGAGGTGATATGTGCTGTCAGGGTGACACTAACAAGGCCAGGATGACTGGCTTTGAATTTCTGATTACCTCTTTGAAGAGCTGTGTAATAAGAAGGATTGCCCATGTATGAAAGCAATGCAAGACCACTCCATTTCATAATACTAGGGTTTTAAGGAAAAATTAGAGGGGTATTTCTTTGTGACCAATGACAGTCAAGTTACTGAGATAAATTCCCTTCTCTATCTATAAAGCTGGTATGTGTCTGATGTATTTGAAGCCCTCTGGGTATGCAAGAGTAACTGAAATTTGAATTTGGCCAACCAAATGTTTTTTTAGGGGGGCCTTATTTTATTCACAGAATCACAGAATTGTCACAGTTGGAAAAGACTTATAAAATCACTAAGTCCAGCTGTCAACATCCCTCCCCTCCATAAAATATATATGTCAATATTGGTATCACCCACTAGAGCGTGACCTGAAGTGCTTCATCTACACAGTTTTTAAATACTTGCAGGGATGGTGACTCCACCACCTCCCTGGGCAGCTCATTCCAATGCCTGCCTACTCTGTTGGTAAAGAAGTTCTTCCTCATTCCAGGGGCCTGTATTTGGGAGGGATCTACATGAGCAAATCCATTGCCAGTTGCAGTGCACACAACCAGGGTTGTCAGTTCAGTGGAGCTGATTGATTAATTGATTGATTGATTTATTAAAAAATGCAAACCCAGTCTGGGAAGAGCAAGAGGGTTGCTCTCATGTCTGGGAAACATAATTTTAAGGAGCTTTTTAGGACCTGACAAATAAATTCAGCCATAACTTGGTCTCAGCCTAAAAGCACCTGCATGGTGTATTCACAGTGGTGGGAGGCTCTTTAAGTGAGCCCATTCCAATGCCTGCCTAGTCTCTTGGTAAAGAAGTTCGTCCTCATCCCTGGTCTAAATATCCCCTGGTGCAACTTCAGGCTGTCTCCTCTAGTCCTTTTTTTGTATTTCTCCAGGACAGTTATGTTGCTACAAGAACTCTTCTGTCTGAAGGTTTTGTGTCTTCTTTCTCATGCACAGATTCTGTCTGTGCTTTTGTGTGTGCCATCCTAGAGCTCGCCAAGCCCCAGCAGCTTGGCCTTTGCTCCTCTGCTGCCCAGTGGGTCCATTGCTACCTGTCCAGGGAAATGCTTAATGCATGAGAAGGAGTCCTGCTTCTCATCTTCAAAGGACTTGCATTTTGATCAGATCTGTGGTTCCCTGAATATGCCTGTTCAGCTCCTCTTTGAGCTTCAGCCTCTGCTTTCCACAGCACCTTGGCAGAAAGCCTTAGCAGCAGGGGGGTGGGCACAGCTTAACTATGGAAGAGAGGCATTGACCAGCCTCATGGGCCACTTGTCTCACCTTTCCTGCCTGTTCAGTTCTTTAGCTATCCACTTGGGATTCATTTCTATGCACACAACTTAAGTTCTCTCTAGGAAACTGGGGATCCTGGTAATTCCTGTGTTTTTTTGCCTGCATAACAGCCCTGGTAGAAAGGTGGAGGCTGAATAGAATAGGCTAATTTTGAATGGAATGGAATGGAATGGAATGGAATGGAATGGAATAGAATAGAATAGAATAGAATAGAATAGAATAGAATAGAATAGAATAGAATATAGAATAGAATAGAAAAGAAAATAGGCTGTTTTCAAACAATGTCCTTGGCAGAGCCAGCAAGGGAGACTCCTGTTCTCCCAGCAATGCCTGGGTGTGAGATCAGGTCTGTCAGTCTGCAGCCTTCCCTGCAGAGGCTATTGGGTGCTCAGCCCACTGCCATAGCTGATTAAGGTTTCCTGCTGATGGAGACAACGTGGATGCTTATCCTTCAGGTCATGGGAGGGTAGGTGACTTTTTTTTTCAAGAGAGCCCAGAGCAGCTCTCAGGAGCACAGCTATTCCTGAGCACTGGCTCTGCCGCAGGGGTGTGGGGGAGGAGAGGCTGTCAGCTCAGCCCCTGTGCTGCAGGATGCATTTGAAGGGCAAGGAGACAGCTCATCATGAGGATGCACTGCACAGCAGGGGCTAGGGCTTAGGAGACCCAACCCTAGTGCTGGACCTGCCCTCTGCATCTGCTTGGAGAAGATGCAGCCCCTCTCCATGTTGATATGGGGTGAGATCACCCATCTTCCTTGGAAACACAGTGGCCAAGTAAGAGGTGTCCATGGACACCGTGGTCCCTTACAGCCTTTATTCTCACTTTTGGGATGTTTCCAACATAGTCATACCTCAGGAGGGGAGCTGATGCTGAGGTGCACTGATGGACAACTCCATCCCACCAGGAGCCAACACCTGGGAAGATCTCATGCCTCCCTGCATTTTTCATCACAGGAAGACAGATGAATATCAAAGATTACCAAGGCCAAAATTTCATGCTGGAGCAGACAGGTCTCTGCAGAACTAGCAAAAACTGGGAAGTGGATCAGGATACTGTGAGTTTCTCACTCACAACCAGCAGACACAGTATGATGTGTGCTCTGCTATAATTCCCACCCAGCAATCCCATCTTGTCCCTGTGCCACCCCTCAGCTGTCCATCATGGCAGGCAGAGGGGTGAGAAGGGGAGGATGAGAATGCAGGTCCCAGTGTAAGGCAGAAAGAAGAGGTGACAGTAGTATGAGCTAAAGGAAGAGGAGCTGGATCATGGCACAAGTGGGCAGGTACAGCATTGTCCCACGGGTGTCCCAGCCAGCAAGACATATGGAAATCTATGATACTGGTTTGAGCTCTATTTTGTGCTGGTCATGAAATTTAGGTGGAAAAATGTAACTAGTCCTCTCCTACTCATGGCTGTGCATTGTCCTGGGCACCTGAGGATAGATGCAGCAGGGACAGCAAATGGGACACAAACCATTTGTAAGGTCCACCCTAGTCATGTTTTTGCATTGCCTTGCTGAACTTGGTAATGCCCAGAGCTTGGAGAAGGTGGGTTTTTACTGTTCTTTAAGCTTATCAGCTTTTCCTTGCTTGTCGTATTACATACCTTGTCCCTGGGCATTGTATGGGTGCTCTGGAGCAGTGTCCCTCATTGCAGAGCCCTGTGGTATTTGTTGCAGTGACAAATGCAGGAAACTTGACATGGCATGGAGCAGAGAGATGTGGCTACAAGGGCCAGAGGAACAGCTTGGTTCATCCCTGGATCTCCTCCTGAGTCACTGCCAGAACCTGACACAGCCTTCCCCAAACATCCAGCCTGTGCTGAAAAGGGCTGAGACTGCCAGCAGAGAGACAGGAGCCTGCTCCCTGCCTGGGAAGACTGTGTCTGTGCCTCTGTAAAGCACCCCCCAAATGCATTGTTGTAAAAAGCCTTTCACTTGCAGAGTTCACCTGCCTGTTTCCTGACACAGGGTGTGTCCATCTACAGACCTCCATGCCTCTGAACAAAACCCTGATCAAAACCATCACCCAGCTCCCAGCCCTCTCCCCAGCTCACCCTTGTGCCACCTGCCAGCCTCCTCTGAAAGAAAAGAAAGGGAGACACCTGTGCCAGCCAAACAAATGGCCCTTGCTCAAATTAATTTGATGGGCTCAACAGCAAATTGTTTAAATGAGAGAAGGGAAGGGATCACCAATGAATAGAATGTCTTTCTGCTCATGGTGATGGAGCTGACGCAAAAGGATTATTTTTATCCTGTGGAGAAAAGGAAGAGAAGAGCCCTGTGAAGCTGAGTCAAGGAGGGGCTGCCTTACAGTACCACTGGCTGTGGGAGATGCAGTGACTGCTGCAATCAAAGCAGCTCTGGGGTTCTCCTGGAGGAAACCTGTTATGCTCTGGACCCCTGACTGTTCCTGAGAGATGGGATGGCAGATGCCAGCCATGGGATGCCAGCCATGGGATGCTGTCTTAAACATCCCCTCCTTCCTGTATCTTACTCCCACCTCCCGCCAGGGAGCTGCCTGTGATCCTGCTGCTCACAGTCCAGGAGTTATCTGAGCTTCCCACACCCTGCAGGGCCCTGACCCGTCCTGCCTCAGCCATTGCTGTATTTTCCACCTCCAACCCACCAGGCTGAAATCTCCTTCTCAAATATCCCGTGAGCTGTGCCCTTGCAATGTAGTGTTCTCTGGGTGCAGCTCTCCCACTGACCTTCTCAGTGCAGAGGGGTCTTTTCACCTTGCTGGCCATGATGCTCCCATTTCTCTACCCTGGCAGCTGTTTCACAGCACTGCCAGGTCCCATCCTGGTGATCTTTCCCCTAAGGCCAGCCCTGATGGCAAAACACTTGCTCCACCATCCCATTTTTTGTGCAGGAAATTGTCCCTCCTCACACACAGTATCTTGTGTTTGTCCCTGTTATATCACATACAGGTTTTCCAGGTCAGATTTCTGGTCCAGCAAAGTAATTTTAAATTACAGTCCTGCCTTCCTGGACACCTGCAGCCTTCCCATCTGTCCCACTGTCCAAGAGCTAACAGAAACACTGACCAGATCCTCTCCAGACCATGGATCTGGAACACACTATTCTGTTTTACCCAATTTATACAGATCTTTTGCCTTACCTGAGGATCAGAATATTAAGGTAGGCAATGGCAAAACCTTTCTAAGTTTGAGATTAGTGACTTGTTTGGCCTTCCTGTCCACAAGGTCTGTTTTTGTGTTGCAAGAAGAAACCAGGTTTGTTCACCGTGGGTTTTTTTGGTTCAAATCCATGTTAGCAGTGATGCATCTCCTCACAGACATTTACCTGTGTTGGCTTATTCCAATTGTCTTCTGAAAAGTGCAGTTAAACTGAAGGGTCTGTGATTCTTTTTTTTTTTTAGGAGTTACTGCATTTGCCCTTTTCAGCTTCCTGATCCCCGTCATCCTCTAAAATTACTCAAAATAAATTCTTCAGAATCATGACTGTTAGGTCAAGACAACATAAAAACATCTGCTTTCCCAAGGGGCTGGCGTTGTCTTGGCCTGGAAGGTCTGAAACACCATAAGCAAGCCAAAGCACGTGGGCACAGATAATATCTTTAGGCAAACAAACCTACTTCGGGAAAAAAAGTAGTTTATGTGCCCTAAAATTTGTCTTTTATTCTCCAGATATATATTAATTGAGCTAATAAAGGGCATTGTGTCTCCCTGCCAGCCTGTGCTGTCTGGTTACACACTAAACTGAGCCTTGCTCAGCCAGGCAACTTGGTTGCTGGTGTTGTCTGATATCCTGAGGACTGGGGTTTGCAGGAAAGGGGAAAGGTGCCTTCCCAGGAGCATAGATGGAGCATGGATGTGAGCACTGCTTGGTCTCTACTTTCTTATTTGTTTGCCTCCTATGGCTTTCTGATGATTCTATTGACTTGCTGTCAAAAGTCAGGCACTGAAAACAAGATGACCAGAAATTGCTTCCACAGATGCAGCTTGAATGATGTTCATCTCTTGGCAGGATTAGGCCTCCTGCTTCCATCTTCACAAAGGACCTGCTAAGTCAGGAAAAGAAACTAAAAGGCTCTCTTTTAGTCTGACCTGGGCCACCTAAGTGAGAGTGCAGGAAATTAATAATTTAGTGTCTTTCATGTCCTTAAAAAAAAAGACAAAAGAAAAAAGAAAAAAGAAGGAAAAAGGAAAAATAAAAAGAGAAAAGAAAAAAGAAAAAGCATGCCAGGCCTTACTGCATGGCTGGAGTTTGTTGCAGAGCAGAGCAAAAGCTTGGTGGATTGGGTTTCAATTACAGGTGCTTGTTCAAGAAGAAAAACTGTGGTGTAAAAACACTGCAGCCTAAATGGCTCCTGCAACTGGGGGGCTGGGAAACCTGATCTGCAAAAGTAAAAGGAAAGCCCATCCTGAGAAACCACTGCTCATCTGCTGCGACGAGGCCAAAGGCAGGGGTGCTGAGATGCCATCTTAGTCAGCCCAGCCTCACAGAGCTCCCCAGCCTAAAGCTCCAGTGAAGGAGAAGGGTCTTGGTCCTGCTCCTGCAATGGGGAGAGCCTGGGGTAACCTGAGCATGAAGTGCAGCTCCTGAAGATGGAAATCCTGGGGTAGATGTAGAAAGCGAAGACTTGAAGAGGGATCTGTCCCCTTTCTGCAGTGGCAGGGGAAACTCCAGGTTGCTTCCTTCTCCTTTTATAGGGAAATTTAATTCTTCAGAGTGTTTGTACCCTGCTCATGGCCTGGGATGTGTTGCTAGGCATGATTTTTTCAGAATTTAGTGCCACAGATAAAGTCTTGCAATCAGTCATGTCTTCATTTTGAGTCAAGGTTAGTCTAAGCTGTAACAGCAACACCACCATTGCCTATTCGCAAAAGAAGAAAGAGAGAAGGCTTGACAGAGAGAGCTGCACCCCTCAGTTGCCTTATTTCTGAAGTATCCATAATGTTCATGCTGAGCAAGGTTTCTCAAGACCAAGGCAGTTGGCTTCTCTCTGTCTCTGCTCCTTGCCCATTCTGGAGTCTGTGGCCAGGGGTTCATTGGAGAAGGTACAGGCAGCGTCCCTGTGCTTCACAGGAAGAGCTGCAGCTTCCTGAAGGCTACAGTGAAAACAGCAACTACACCTCATCCCTGCTCCACCCTGTGAGTGTGTCAGCCTTGACTCAGTAATAAGTCTTGAGTGGATTGGGCTGAAAGGTGGTACTGAAGTGCCATGCATTATGTGTTGCGGCTGGAGGGATTAGGAGAAGCTTAAACATTGCAATTGAGCTGTTTCCCCTGCTTCAGAAAGAATTGCTTGTCTGTCAGCATGAAACCTCTTAAACACTACCATGCTCCCCACACATCTGCTACATTGAGGGCTTTCAGCCTTGCCTGACAAATGCTCTTTGACTCAGACCTGTGAGAAGTGTGTTGAAAGATATTATTTAGAACCTGAAAGAAGAGTTCAACATGGACTTTCTCTTAAAAATAAATAAATCCTGTGTAAAAGAAAAAGCGTTACACAAAACCTGCATGGAACCAGCTAAAGAGAGCAGATCTTTAAGAGTAATTGCAGGCAGTGGTCTCAGAGGAGTCTGTCAAGGTTGAGCAGAGTATTTTCATGACCCAGCTCCTGTTGATCGTGTTGTCAGTGTTAGATGTGAGTGTTGCTGCCAAGAGCAACATGGTCTCAGAGGCCAACTCCAATGACTTGGTACCATGGTATTGCTTTCTCAGTGCCCACCAGAGCACAGCCAGAAGCAAGGTGGCACAGGAGGTGATGTAAATCCCAAGCAAACAGCCCTTGCAGCTCTGGGGCTGCATCCTGGAGCTGGAGATGATAAAAGAGGTTTTAAGGTTGTAAAGGAAGGCATGAACTCCCAGCCTGACACCACAACACTGAGCCAAACACAGAGCCCGAATGCCTTGCTGGAGTTATTCAGGGCAGGACTGAAACCAGGGCCTGTATTTGGGAGGGATCTGCATTAGCAAATCCATTGCCAGTTGCAGTGCACACAACCAGGGTTGTCAGTTCAGTGGGGCTGGCTGATTAATTGATTGATTTATTAAAAAATTCAAACCCAGTCTGGGAAGAGCAAGAGGGTTGCTCTCATTTCTGGGAAACAACTTCAAGGAGCTTTTTAGGACCTGACAAATAAATTCAGCCATAACTTGGTCTCAGCCTAAAGGCACCTGCATGGTGTATTCACAGTGGTTGGAGGCTCTTTAAGTTAGCTGAAAGAGATATAGTTAGATTTGGCAGCTGAAAAACTTCAAGCAAGGACCAGAGTACACACATTTGGTGTGGCACTGGCTTGTCTGCATCCCTCAAACTCCCTCATGTCAAAACTCTGTGTCTTTTACTGAAAGATGTGATTTATTTCCAAGACGAGTCATTGGTGTGATTCTGGGATTAAGATCTACTAATACTGCTTATGATCTAAACATAATTGGGAATTGATGGGCAGCATTATAGAGAGATTCACAGCCTTTTATAAGGGGTAATCATAGCTTGTAACAGATAGCTGTGCATGAAGACTCCTGAAATCTTTGGTTCTCTTGCTTCTGGCTTATTTATTAGATTGTGTGTTAAACAACCGAACTGTAAGCATTCAGAGACAACAAGGTGTTACAATAATGGGCATGGATTGAGATTAGATCAATTTTATCCCTTTTCTGTCATTGAAATCAGCCTAATGGGAAAACATTTACAAGTCCCACATGCCTAGAATCATGTAAGTTCCCCTCTTAGGTCAGGTTGGAGCTTTCCCACTTGTCAGGAAGCATGAGGAAACAGTCCTCACTTTCTGATCCCTGTGTTGCCAGCCCTCATGGACCTTTAGCCCAGCTTCCTCCTTGGTCCTTTAGCTGTCTGCCTCAGGCTCCTGCTCCCCATGAGCTCCAGTGCTTCCTGGTTGCAGTTTTTAACTGGAAGAGATTTTTAATCTCCCTCTCTTTACCCATCTAACAGCAACAGCCAAACCATTCTGTAACAGCTTCCTTGATGCTTGGATACCCTGGGAAGGCAGGATGCTGGGAAGCTGGTCCCAATGTGTCAGCATTCCTCAGGGGCTGGGAATTGTGCTGATGAGGGCTGTACTGCTCTGCACCAGTCCTGACACTAAAAGCAATGTATATCTCAGTGAACAGTTGCTTAGAAATGCTATCTGCACCAGGAGGACAACCATACCAGAGAGTGGAGTAGAGCAGAGCTGCAAAACTCATCCTTCAGCTTACACTTGGTGGTGAAGAACATCCTGGGATCACAGAGCCATAGGCACGTTCAGGCTGGAAGGATGTTGGGAGTTCTCTAATCCAACCTCTATCTCAAAGCAGGGTCAGCCCTGAGATCAGACAAGGTTGCTTAGGGCTTAGACTTATTCTGAAAGACTCCAAGGCTGGAAATCCCACAGCCTCTCTGGAAACCTGCTCTAGTGACTGACTGCCACTGTGGAGAAAAACTTTCCTATGTAACATTGAATCCTTCCTTGTTTCTGTTGACAGCTGTTGCTGTCTTGTTCTTCTGATGCCCACCGGTGTGAATATCCCCATTCTGTCTTTGTGGTGTTCTTCTCCTGGGTGCTGGCAGACTCATGTTGGGCACCCAAAACACCTCTTGCCCAGGCTGAACAAGTCCAGCACCCTTCTGTCTCTCTTTCCCTAAGTGAAACTGGAACCCTTCTATTCATTAGCTGAAAATGAAGGCTTTTTTACAGTCTGCTTTTCATCACCAGGAGCAGAGAACAGAATCGCGAGCCAGCAGAGCCATTCCCTCCCTATCTTATTTTTTTTTCTATGCCCTAGAAAGCTCCTTTCCTTCTTCCCAGGGATTGAGGACATAGGACCACACAGCTCTGGGGACAGGAGTTGAGAGGGATTCACCCTCTTGCTTCCTTGCACCTCCCAAAGCTTATTTCATTAACACTCACCTAGTGCTTCTTAATTAGTTCATTCTGGCTTGGAGCTGCCTGCCTGTGTATCAGCCTTCTGGAGAAAAAACCTGCTGAAAATCCATCTGTTGTATGACAGGAAATGTGGAAGATTGACTTCTTCTGATGGATACTTTTATGCCATAGCATTAGACAGGGGCTGAATGTCATTATCAACCTCTGCAGCCATCCTTGGCCTTACTTTTGTCTCCTGAGAGAAGATTCTCCTGTGGTTGTGTCCTTACCTTTCTTTAGACTTCTTGTGCCAAGTCTGAAGGACTTGGACATGGTTTTCTTTTGCCATACTCTGCTACAAATATGCTCCATTGGTTTCAGCAGATGGGTTTAACTGGTCTATGGCACTGAAGTAATTACATTTTGATACCAGAGAGGCACAGCAGCAAACATGTAAAATTAATTCAGGTGCAGCATTCTGGTCAGTGACTTGAAGTAAAAGCTGTTTAGAGAGGCCACCCTGGGCCACGCTGTGATTGTGCTGTTGGCAGCATGGACTACCACTAGGAATATATCCCCCTGGCTTCCACAGATGTTGGACTGGCTTTTCCCATGGCCAGTTCCTTCTTTGGGTGCATATTAACATCAGAGAGACTGATGAGTGCTCACATCTCTCTTCTACATCTGTTATAATTAAAACAGCAATACATGCATGAAGCAATTAGATTTTGATAATGCTTTTCTAAACAGGATGCCAAGGAGCTTTGTACAAAAACTTGGGCTGAAGCCAGATCAGCATCTTAAGACTGGATTGTCATTAAAATGGCTGCCTCCCACCTGGGCAGCTTACCCAAACACAGGCTCTAGATCTGCTTTTCAGTCAAGGTGAACCTCATCTTTATCTGCAGACAGGACCCAGGAGACTTAATGCTTCTGGGTAGCAATGCCAGAGCAAGACATGGGCAGGGACAGGTCACTGGTGCCTGTGGAATCTCCATCTGCTGGTGGGTCAGGAGAATCCCCCCTCTCAGCCCCATCCCTGTGTGCCCAGGAGCTGATGCTCATGTCTGCCCCTCCTCTGTCTTCCAGTTGAGCAGTGGTTAATCAGGTCAGGGTTTTCTTCAGGGAAGACCTGCTCACTGCTGGAAGTTTCCCCCAGAAGGAAATGAGATGGTCCATGAGTGCCCATGTCTCAGGAGAGAACTGCCTGAGCTGCCTCCCAGCGCATCACTGGGTTTCTCCTCTGTTGTTTTATCCTATCTGCTTCTGCTAATACTTGGGCCCTGCGTTTGCAGCTGGTTCAGTCTGAATCCTCTTCTTCTCTGTACAGCCCTTACTCAGGCCCTTGTGGACAGTCCAGTGCCTTTGGGTCACTGTAAACATGAACAGGGGAGGATGTAACACAACCCCAGCATCACTGTGAGCTGCCAACAGGCAGCAATAAGCATCCCCACCAAGCAGCCTGTGCCAAGACTGTCTTCAGGATGGGACTGACACCAGACAGAGCTTCCAGGGCAAGGGGGCAACCATGGTGGGTTACTTCTGAGCCTTTTCTCTGGGATAAGAAGGGATTTCTCAGCTGCTGTAACAGAGTCAGATCCTGGGGAAGAGCAACTTCTCTAACTGCAGGATTTTCCATGCTCATTCTGTGTCTTGCTTTTTGCTGACTCCTTTTAAGCCTGGATTTGCATACTGCAGTGTAACTCAGTTACAGCTGATGCCAGTAGTCCAGACTAATAAATCTATCTGGTTTCCAGACCTGGGAGTGTTTATGCCACACTTACATTTGCCTGGCTGTTTCCTGCGCAGCAGGTAGAGAAAAGCTGTGGAAGTTATTTAATTTGTGGCAAATGGAAGACACAGTCTCAAGTAAACAGGATGCACTTTGGTAAGGACAGTGGAAAAAATAGGAGGAGGGAGAAAGAAGATGGGAATAACCAACCAGGGAGATGAACAGAAAAAAAATCTCACTTGCCACCAGTGCCCTGCTGTAGAAGAGCTGTTGTACTGGAGAGCACAGACAACAGAAGGGTGAGCGGGACACATGAGCTGATCCTGCCATACCACTCACCAGGGGAAAGTTCTCAGGTTTGGGGTATGAGCTTGACAGATGTGAGGAGCAGAAGGGTAGCAAGGGAACTCAGAAGCAAGGAGATGCAAGGAAATGTGCACCCATATATAGGTCCTCAGCTGGCAGAGCACAGCTGGAAGGCAGTGCTATGAGCAGATTACAAAACAGCACCAAAAGGCTTAGGGAAAATGTTTCAGTGTTTGTGAGAGGGACATGCTGGCAGCCACCACCAGGGGATGGGCTGGCAGCACTGTTACAGGGGGCTTTCAAAATAAATGATGCTGCAGGTGATGGGAGCAGAGTTTGACAATCCACCACTCAGGGTATGTGGTGCCAAACACCCCAAGAACCAGGTGAAGTGATGGACAAGCATCTGCCAGAAGAAGTTTTAAAGTAGCTGCTCCCACTTTGGACCAGGACAGACCAGAGCTTAGCCCTGCTTCAGGTGACACAGTGATTTAAGGAAAATGTACACAAGAGAATGTGTTCATGAGATGACACAATTGTTCATGCAGTTGAACAATAGTGCTATTTTGGGAGCGTTCCTGTGCTGAAGTGCAGTCATGGAGAGCAGAAGAGAGGGAGAGAGCACTGTGGTCTGACATTTATTGCAAAATGAGCTTTCAGTAAACAGAACAGTATCAGTTGGAATACATCTTTCATGCCATTGGTATTTAATGTTGTCAAACATGGGGCATCTGCAAGTGAAGACATTAATTTTCAACTTTATTTATAGAGAAACTCAACTTCCAGTGTACTTGTATTTATCCAGATGGAAATATATTCACACTTTTGTATTACTAGCAAGCGTCTATATACTTCCTATGCAAATGTTTTAATGAGTTATATTAAAAAGCTGGCATAACTAAAGCTTTAAAGAAAGAGGAGAGAAACAGCAGCTGGACTTTCAAGCTTGTTTTAAACGTTACCACAGAGGTTATATATATTTTAGCAGTGGTGGCCAGTGTAAGAGATAGTGGAAAGAAATTGCAACTTTAGGAAGTATCCTGTCTGTATAACTACAAATGATCTCTCATGAGATGCTATGCTCTGTGAGATAACAGCAGTACCCAAGTGTTGCAGAAGCTGCATATTCACATGCGTGTTTGGTTGCTTTTATTAAACTCTAATCTGTAAGGACTTACTGAGCTGTCAAGTAAAAATGCTTAAGTAAAGCTGAAGTAAGAAAAAAAAACAGAGAGGCTGAGTGACAAAGAAATGTTGCTGGGTGGCTGTCAGTGCTACCTGTCAGCTGGCATCAAAGGCTGCAGCTTTAGACTGCTAGGGTCCCTGTGCACCACAGGGCATCTCCTTGATTCTGCCTCTTTATATAGGTTTGATGTACATGTCTCTGCGTGCTGTGTCTGCTCCACAGCCAAAATTTTGCTGAGTGAAGAGGTTCCTCAGATGTGGCTTCTCCTGGTAGGCACAAAGAGCTAGGGAAGTTTGGGTATCTTCAGGATGTTGCATTGAGGTCTGGTGTCTGGGTTTCACAGAAACTGCAGCGATAGTTGAAGTTGTCTAGTAATGAAGGTATCTCATGTCTGATGGTTTGTATGGACAACCTCAACTAAAACCTGTGTCTTGATTCCCTCCTCCCCACCACCTGGGTCTGAGAGATCCCACAGCTAAAATATCAGCCACTAATGCCCCCACCAGAATTTCCAGCTGGTGCCAATATAACACACAGCATGAAGGCAGGCTTTGGGTAACAGGGCTTGCCACTGAGCAGTGCTGAGAGCTAATTAAAGTAATCCATCCCATCCAGAAGAGCTGGATGGCACTGCAGAAGATCTGAACTCAGATGGACTGCCTGTGCCTCACGGAGGTGAAGGAAAGGGCATCGCATCCCTCTGTCCTTATCCCAGTGGTAGTTTGCACCATCAGGACCCCCTGGCCTGAAGGCTAAAGCTTTTGGGCTTTTTACTCCACTCCAGCCCTTTTACAAAACCTCTGCAGGTCAAGGGAGTATAATTATCTTGCACACTGAGCCCGCAATGATTTTTCTCAGTGCTTAGCACTAAATCTGAGAATTGATATGACTGAAAATCTTTTATGTGCACCTTGTAAGGAGTTCATCATCTCACCAGGCTACTCTGGTCAAGGTGGCTTCTATTGGCTTGCTTACTGCTTACTGAGGGTAATGATGGCCAAAGGTAAAGTTGTGTTCCATCTCATACACACTGTGCACAGTGTGGCCTGGTCACCAGGTCAGGCAAAACTGAGTGTGATCTGAAGGAGCAGAGAGCCTGTTGCTGATGCTTGCTCATCACAGCATCTCTGCAAAACAGTTCAGTGCTCATTTAGCCCATTTCAGACCATAATGTCTTTGGATAACTTTATCCAGACTTAGTAAAACAGAGTTAATAAAATTCATCCTTCACTTTAATGATAATTCCTGGTGATACCTGAACTAAGGGTATCACTGCTTTGAACCCTTAGGTGTCAGATATGGAAAAGACAGAAGACCAGCAGTTCTTAGTGGCTTTGGTGGGTTTCTACAGCTGGTACTGGGGTATAAATTTAGAAAGAGTTAACAAGTAATTGCAATGCCCACTTCAGAGGAGCTCTGGGGTCCACCACAGGCCCTGCCTGCATTCAGCTTGGCCTTGCTCACTGAAATTTTCATCCATGGCTGCTAAATGTGGTCTCCTTATGGCTATATTTAGGTGCCTAAATTAGTGGTGTGTAAGAGGCATTGCTGGTGGTTTTGGAGTTTGCAAAAACAAGGAACACTGAGGTTGGCTGGAAGCCAAATCATTTTGTCAGCAGCTCAAGCAGAAGGGCTCAGTGCCAAGCCTTTCTTAGCCCTTAGGTGATCCTGGTCCTGCCCATCTTGCACCCTATGATATCCCCCAGAACCTTCCTCATGCTTCCCTGCCTCTGGGGCCAGCAAGGCCAGGCTCTGCACTGGAGCTATGCAATTTAGCATTTTCCCATGCTCAGCAGGGTATACAGCTGGATCAGCAAGTGCTATCAGAGGGCACTGCTGATGCTTCATTAAATGCATCAGCATTTCATGTTTCAGAGGCTTGCTACTTATTATTGCCTGAGCTCCTTGCTGAGGGGCCGTAGAGATCATGCCCTGGCACCCATCAGAAAAAGCTGAGCTCCTCCATGGCTTTGCTGAAGGCTGCAGAAACCCATGGGTAAGGGTGTGCATCCTGTGTGTATGTCTATTGTGTGGCCAGAGAACACTGCAAGGATGGTGAGCAAGGGTGTGGGTGTACCAGCCAGTGCCTAGGAGAGCAGAGACAGCGCTGTGGTGATGGCTGTGTTTGAGGATTTAACTTTGCTATTAGCTGGCTGCTGCTGCTGAGCCCATCCTTTCAAACAATCTCTTTCTTCTCCCATGGATGTTGATATTCCAGCCCACTCTGGCAGGAACATTTAGGTTCAGGGAAACCCTGCCTTACAACTCCTGGGTACCACCAGATTCACTCTGGTTTCTTCCCAGGGATAGGTCAAACCTCGTCCAGTTCTGATCCAATTTTGCTTTCACCTCCTGCCTGTTGGGTATTGCTGACCTTTGCTCTCAGACTTTTAGTAGCAGATGTGTGCTGCTGAGCCCCAGGCTGGCCCCCAGTCCTATGTCTTTGCTGGTTCCAGTGGCTTCACTGGGGACTTCAGCAAGCAAGAGCAGGTCACCCAGGACCACAAGGCCTATCTGCCCTCTTGTGCACAGGCATGGCCCAGAGCAGGTGCCAGCAGAGATCTCTGAGTCAAATATGTGAGCTGCAGCAAGGAGAGGTGCTTGCTCTGAACAGCACCTAAAAGTTTGCTGGAAATGGAAGGATGAGCATCCTTGAGGCCAATGATCCTGTGTGGTTGCTGGTGCCTGTATGACCCAGCCATCCTATGGGCTTTTCTGCCAGTTTCATTGCCTGCAAGCAGAACATTTCCTGCGTCATTTATTGCCAAACAGTAGCAAAATAAGCCTAAATCCTTATCTCGAGCCTGCCAGCTAATCCTTCCACGAGTCAGGATCAGCGCTGTCAGATCAGGATGTGAGTGTGACTCGAGGCTCTCCACGGCTGATAAGCACATTGCTGCTGTACATAAATGGGCGTCTTGAGAGCCCAAGAGTGGTCCTGTCACAGACATCATTCCCATCTCAGTTCCCATCTCCAGCTTCCTCTTCTACATAACAGTGTCAGGTTGCATAGGACCATGACGGGGTAGATTTTGAAGGGCTTTAGTGCTGCAGGTGATATCGTGTCCCTTTTGATGCATGTTTGGTTGGTGGCCCAGGAAGCCAGCAGGGAAAAATTTTGCTGTGTTCATGATGGAGTTTGGATTTCCTTGGTCTTCCCAACAGAAATGCTTCAGGGAAGTCTCTTCTTTGATCTCATTCGTTGAATCTGCAAGACCTGTCACTAGCATGTTTTGCTAGGGGGGGTGAGGAGGTGTCACCCTGGAGGTGTCACCTTGACCTACCTCTGAGCAAGAGAAGCAATACTGAAGTCCTGCCAGGCTCTGTGCCTTTTCCCACTGAGGATAATAAGGATAGGATTTTTACGCAGCCCCATTGGTGGCTTCTTAGAGCTTCTCACACTCTTCAAAATCAGCATGTGAGAGCTTAAACCCCTTTTCCATGGGAAGCTGGTAACCTAGGTCACTGGCTTCTTTGTAAAGTGGCCAGATCCTGTCCCAGCACAGCTGTGCCCACAGATCCCATCCATCCAGGAATGGCAGGGACTGTGACTATAAGAATCATGACTGCAGCAGGGAAAAGGCAATCCTGTGCCCCCCTGGCCAGGCTCAGCCACAGGAAGCATCCCCTCACTCCCAGGGAAGTTATGGGGACTTTTCTATGTTCATGCCAGCATGGCTGACTCCCTCACTACTTTAACACATCAACGTGTTTTGCTTTCTTTAATCGAAACCTTGCAGCAGATGTTTTATGATTATTCCACCAATGGGAAAAACAAAAAGGATGCTGAAAACAGCCAACATCATGGATTTTATGGGAGAGTTTTATTAACTTGGCAGTTTGCTGTTCAGCAAGGGAATTAAGGCATCAGCCAAGACACGGGGAATCCAGTTTAAATTACTCCCGTATCATTGATGTAGGTTCAATATGTAGCAGTGTGGGGAAGAATGGAATTGGGGGTCACAGGGATCTGGATCTGGGGTCCTCAAATAGCCAGTCTTCATCCAGATCCTCATCCTTGTCCTCATCCTGCCCTCATCCTTAAGGCTCCACCTCAGTCACCTTCCACCTCCTGTCTCAGTATTCACCTTTGGGGATGAGAGAACCATCAAGGGTCCTGAAGCAGTTGTGTCTGCACTGCTGATAGGGCCAGGAGCCCTCTGCCTCAATTTCCCTGGAGATTTCCCTCAATTTCTGCCTGGAGAGCCAGACCAGAGCCTGGACATAAGACAAATGGAGCACGAGAGACATGAAAACAGCAGCATGGGGATATGAGGTCTCCCCCCCATCTGACCTTCCAGGGGTCATGCCATGCTAGCAGGACAGGGTCTGGCCCCATGCAGAGTCTTTTCTGCCCCTGCCATGAGCTTTTCTGTCACATCCTTCATCACCGTTTCAGCCAAGAGCATTTTGCTCTCCTGCTGGGAACTGTTAATGATAAAATCAATGCAAATGCTGCTGGGAGCAGCTTCAATACCCATTCGATGGGCTCCTCAGGGACCGATCTCCCATGTAAGCTCCTCTCTGCATCTGTCAGCTCCATGCTCTGCCCAAGCTCCTTCTCAGCTCCATGTGAGCCCCCTGGATGCAGTGTACGCAGGGATGTAAGTGGAGGACAGGCTCAGCTACATGCCAGGTGGTAGAGCCCTGTGAGCACCCATTCCACACCTGGCTGTGGCACATACTGGGAGGGAGGACCCCTTAGCAGCCGAGCATGGAGGTGATGCTTCCCCACATCACCTGGGCTCTGGGAAACAGCAACAGCTCTGCTCTGAGCAAGGCTAGTCCTCGAGGGCCTGATGCAGATGAAATCCCTGGATCTGTAGGTATCTGCTGCATTCATAGAATCATAGAATAATTTAGGTTGCAAGGGACCTCTAAAGGGCATCTAGTCTAGCCTGGCCAGCTCCCATGCACAGCTGCCCTGGGAAAAGCAGATAGAGGAATAAAGGGAAACTTGCAATTCCAGTGTCCCCAAAAGAACATTATCACTTTCCTTCCCTGTGTCATTCTGCTTGCCTGGTTATGTGGCATTAAATTAGGGCTCTGGTTTGGTTACGCCTCATTGCAGGCTTGTGTATGGCTTTGTTGCAGCTTGTTCAGGAGCACTAAAGGAGCTGAGCCAGTCTGAAAGTCACTGTTTTAGAGACAGCTCAGCAACTGGGAGCTGAGCCTTGCCTGTGACTGGTGGCTTTAGCAAGACTCAGGCACAGTCCCTGTGGACTTGATGTTACTACCTGGAGGGCATCATTCAGGGACCCTCTTTGAGTCCACCAGTAGGGAGAACAAAGGGCTTGGAATGAAGGTAGGTCAAAGGGACATGGATTAAGCATCTCCTTCTCCTGGATGAGCAAAGAAGTTGCCTCTTTAGCCTGTTCCAAAAACTTGTGTATGGTGCTGTGTGCAACACAGTGGGCCAAAGGGAGTATTTTGAATGTCTTCAGGCAGCAAAGCAGCTTTTCTGCAGAAATAGCTATGTCTGGAAATACTTAAAGCAGCTGTGTTTATCCCTAGGCTCTCACTCAGAGGTGCTTGGCTGTGATGCAGGCCATTAGTACAAACATCCCTCCCAGTGCCCAGACCGGAGCCACAAAGGGCGTTGCTCACTTTGCACTGCTACTACAGTCCAGCACTAACCCAGCATGCCATCGGTGGGCTCAGTAATTAAAAACAACCTCCTCTCAGTGCTCAGATGAGGAACAGGGCTGTCTTCTTGGCAGCAGGGGAGTTTCCAGATGCCCCTGTTGAGCTCCCAAGGGCTGCTTTCAGCCCAGCTCTGCCCTCTGGCAGCCAAGGAAACCTCTGCTCTGTCAGGATTGTGCTGGACTGGGACAAGGGAGCAGCCTGGGGATCCCATGGGGGGCTTCTTTCCCAGCAGTCATCACCTTCAGTAGTGCCCACATTCGCTGGAGACCCCTGCAGCCCCGTGCCTTTCCCTTTGTTGTGCTCAGGCATTTTTTTCCAGAACTGGAGGAAAGACATATGTTTGTAATTGCTATACTCAGGGCCGTTAGAGGAGCTGATTCAGCTTGAGAATTTGTGTTTTCTAAGTGGGGAGAGAAGGAAAAAAAGTGTCCTCCTTGCTCTCTGTGCTGTTCCTTTGGCTTCCTGAGAGCATCCTCATGCTGCTGGGATGCCAGGAGGAGTTGTAGAGCAGTTTTCCATGGGCTGCCTCTCAGCCCAGTTGGTGATGTTCCCTGTGTTGGGAACCTTCTTCCACTTCTCCCAAGCCTACCTGTAGAGACTGGGTAGGCTGGTATAGACCAGCCCTCCTACTTGCCCATGCTTGGCATCTGCTTTCTGGAGTGCCTGGAGCCATGCTGGGCACAGAGAAGCTTCCCAGCCCCTGAACAGGGGCCCTCCCAAATCCAGAAGCAAGGTGAGAGCCAGCAGACTGGCAAAGGGGAAGTTTTTTAGAGCAAAAGGCAGCACTGAGCTGATGGGATGCAGCATCCATGATGCTGTTCTGGAGAAACACCTCAGGGTAGATGCTCAGCTGCAGGAAGGTTTGGTGGGCTGAATGCAGGTTGGCAATTTCCTCCATCTGTGTGTGCCACCATACGTATCTGGAGAACCCAAACCTAGTTATCACTTTCCCAAAGCCCCTGAGCTCTGATGAGAAGAGCACACTGATGCTTCAGCCCACAGCACTGGGTTGCACGGGTCCCCTTAGCAGGGAAATTGTCTCCCTCCAGGCCTGCTGCTCCCAAGCAAGTGAGGACTGAATTGGACAGACTTCAGTCCCTCATGCTATGTGATTTCTCTCAAAATGTTGCCAGTTCCCCCCAAAATTGGTGAATGAGCCCCTGGGAGGATAGGGATGGATGAAAGGAGGGCCTTTGTCCTCACTGCCTGTGCTGGGGCATGTGGTGAGGTTGTCAGAGCACCCTGCAATGAGGTACAGGGTCAGGCCATGCCAAGGGAGGTTTGGGGTGTGAGCAGGGGCAAGAAACCCGTGTTGACAAGCTAACATCCCATCTGGGACTCACCTCCTGGGTTAGGGTCTGTCAGCACCCACCTGCCTTCCTCGACAAACACATTTGTGTGTAAAAGGCCCAATCCTCACTCCTGTGGACTCCCCAGGAGCACTGGCATGGAATGGGTATGGTGTGAGCATTTTGGGGAGGTTTGGACATCTGCATCACTGTCACTGCCCTGGGAGTCATGCATGCCTGGTATCTCCCTGGAGTCTGAGAGGAAAAGCTGGGAGGCTTAGAGAGCATTCCAGTCCCACGGGGCTGAGGAGGGCTGGGAGGAGAGAGGAAAAAGAGAGTTTGTGTCCCTGTGGACTAACAGATCCACCCCACCTCCACACAGACCCTTCCCTACTGCCCTTCCCCAGCCTGTGGGTGTGTTTGTACATCTCATGGCACCTTGGGCTTGAAATATGGGCACAGGAAGGTGCATCCCCCTGTGTATCAGCCCCGAGGTGGGGCCTATGCTGCATGGCAGCCCAGCATCCTTCCCTGCACCAGGCCCTTACCCATCCCCACAGTCCCCCTACTCACAGCTTTGCCCTCCTTGCTCTCTTCACAGGCAAAGAAAGGCCAGGAGATCAAGATGGGTCCTGAGGTGGAAATTGCAAAGCTGGACAAGCTGCTTGATGTGATGAGAGACCCAGAGAGCAAGGCAGAGGAGTGAGTGGAGGGAAGGATGGCTCTGCCAGGGGCTGCTGGCTGAACAAGCCCAGCTTTGATCAGTGGCTGCATGCCACGGGCCCCATGCCACCCGCTCTTTGCATAGCGGGAACAGTTCTCCTCTGTGCCTGGACAAATAAAAGGAGTTTCTGGGACAGACAGGGAGTGGCAGTCCTTTCTGCGAGTCCTCTCAGGCAGACCTCACTGCGCTCAGTCCCCCAGAGCTGCACAGCATTCAGCTCTTCCCCCTGGGAAGCTGAGATCACCAGGTAAGCCCCATGGAGGGCAGGAATCCTGGGAAAGCTGCAGGGCTGCAGCTCCCTGGCAGCCCCACCACAGGTGGTGGCCAGAGAGACCAAGCACTGACTGAGCTGCAGCCCTGCAGCACTCTGTGAGGTGACCCACACACAGCTCCCTGGATTGTGGGGTGAGAGCTGCAGCCAGGGGGTGGCTGTGGACCTGGCCCCCATGGCTGTGGAAGAGGAATGTGCCATGACTGCAAACGGGGTATCAGGGCTGCTGCCAGACACCAGAGTCAGGATGCTCACAGCTCCCCAGGGAGGGGCTTAGCGTGGGGCTTGGCTGCCTCTGCCCAGCTGGCAGCTGTGGGCAGGGCTGGGCACCAGGATTTGCAGAGGCTTTCCCACCACTCTGGTGCTTTGCAGCAGTGGGATTAGCAGCTACGTGGCTATGGTGGCAGCAGGAGCTGTGGTGGCTTTGCTGAATGCTGATGAGCAGGGACAGGCTGTCACCATTGGAGTCCTGTGCTGCCAGGAGTGGGGACCAGAGGTGCTTGTTCCACCAGGCAGGGGTGGTAGCAGGTCCCCTGCATCTACCCAGCTGGCCTTGTATCCCCTGCAAGCATCCCTGTAACTTAAGGCCACGGCTTGGAAACTCTCTGGGGCCTCTAGCACGGGGGCTGTGGAATTCCCTGCTGACAGCCCCATGACCCCAGCCCAGACAGAAATGCTGTCGGCATGAAATACCCACCAGATTTCTCACCCAGCATTTAAAAACCAGGCAGATGCAGACATGAGCCTTTCCTTGCCACCATTACCCAGCAAACCTCCCGCAGTTCTGAAGGGACATCAGCCACTGGCAGTAGGACTGGCAGGGCATGCCACTTCCCCGTATTTTTCCAGGCGCTGGGCAGAGCTCAGAGACACTGCCTAGGTCCTACAATCAGTTTATTAGTCTAGTAAAAACACTGCTGCAAAGGGATGAGTTAGCTACACCTGACATAGGGATGACCCACAGGCTGTGCCAGCTCTGGCCAATCCTTCAGAGGAACCCTGGCCAGCATCCCTCCCAGCACAGCCCACCTCTCTGTCCCCTTATTGCAGTGTCTATGCCAGCAGGGACCTTGGCTATTGCTCAGCTCTAGGATGGGCAGGGCAGAGCCCTCCAAAAAGCACTGCACCTACAGGCAGGGCAAGGGAAGGCAGCTACTAGGTTTGGGGGTGAGCCAGGCCAGCAGCATCTCTCCCCACGGAGCCACAGTGGCCCCAAGGGAGCGATAGTGGTGTTTGTCCCCGGCACCCTCAATCTATCCCCATGTGTCCCCCCTCCCCAGAGAAAAGCCACCCCAGGCTGGTCTCAGCGGGGATGGGGACACCAGCGAGGGTACATCTGCTGACTGCAGGCAGGTCAAACCCCCACCAGCTGGCCTTGGCTGGGAGCAGGCAGGAGGACAGGCAGGGGCACAAGGGCTGTTTGCCTGGCAGTGTTGGTGCTAATGCTAGGGGGGGGACTTGACAGACAAGACTGTGGACAAATGGACAGACCATGCAGACCCTCTCATAGCTCATTAAATTGGCTGCTGGGGCAGACAGGTGCCAAATGCCCTCCTGAGGCTGGGGCCACGTGGCACCCCAGGGCCACCCACAATGACACCCAGACCAGGAACACCCTGCTCTGCTGATGGGTCCAGGGCTGCTGGGGTCCCCCTGGGCACATCCCACCGTGGCCAGCCAGCCCACTCAGGGACTGGTGCCCATGCTAGCTCTGCTGCCTCCCCTCTCCAAGCCCCTGGCTGGCCATGCTCGGGTCTGTGGTGCAGTGGCCACTGTCCCAGGCCATGAGCACCAGGGAGCAGCCCACGGTCTGTCTCCAGACATGCAGACAAGGGCTGGACTCCTGCGGCACTCCCTGGCTGCTAAGACAGGCACAATTATCCCCATAGCACATCCCTGACTGCTGTCTCTCCATCCCCATGGTCACTGTGGGCATCCACAGGGACTTCACACACCAAAACCAGGCAGGCAAAGGGCTGTGCCCTGTGTCACAGCCCCTGTGAGCAGCTCAGCACCCTCTCTGCTCTAATCCTGCCTGGTTCAGTGTCCCAGTCCCAGCACAGCCATCCAGGCTGGCACGACTCCTTCAGCTCAGCTGGGTACCCAGGTTCCCAGGCAGCTCAGGGATGCAGGAGGTACTTCTCTTCATTCTTTGTCTCATCTGCCTCAGAAGCTGGGCTCTTCTTGGGGCACGAGGGGGTCCTGCAGGCCTTGCAGAGGATGAGGAAGAGGATGAGGATGAGCAACACGATGACACAGTTAAAAGAAATCGCCACTATTGCTGCAGTGGAGAGAGCAGCCCCCATTGCCACTGTCCCACAGGGAGAACTGGGGTCCAGAACTCGGCCCCACACTTGGGATGCCAGTGCAGCAATCAAGAGAGCAGCCTGTACCCGCTGGCATTGGCAGGTAGAGAGGGGATGGTGGTGGTGCTGGTGGCAGGACGAGGCAGGTCAGTGTCGTCCCATCACACTTTGGCTGCTCAGACCTGTATTCTGGGCTTCACCTTGCTGCTGGAAAGGAGCTTTCCTTCAGCTTCCCCTCCTCTAGTAGGACAGGAGGGACACAGGGACCCCTCTCCTCTCTCTTGCACCTGGAAGGGAGAAAGTCACTGTTACTGCTGGACCCAGGGGACAGGCTGCCCAGGCCCTTCAGGACGGGCCATAAAGGTACCAGTGGGCAGAGACCCCCAGAGCTCAAACTCCACTGGAGTTTGGAGGCTGCAGCAGCTCCCAGGTCAGCTACTGTTTGGGGAAATCTTTCCAGCATCCCACATCACGGCTGTCCCACCTCTGCCTCCTGCAAGGGCCACCAAGCTGTGTGTGTCCCCCGTGAGAGACCGACCCCATCATCTCCTCCCCGGGGCACCCTGGGTGGCTCCGGTTGACTTCGGCCCAAGTCTTGACCCCTGTCCCCCCCCTCTGACCTGTTTTTCCTGCTGTCTGCACCTCGCTGCCAGGTCCCGCACCCCAAAAAGTGCCGAGTACATGGGCAGGCAGCAGGTGGTGGTCTGGAGCAGCCCCCCTTTTGCTTTTTACCCAGACCGGGCAGATTCCGGGGGTCCCCCCGCCCCGATGAGAAGCTCAACACCCGCGAAGCCCCCGGCCCGCGGCGGGGCACCGGCCAGCAACAGGTCCCGCCGGATCCGCCCTCCCTTCGCGGNCTTTCATTTCAATAATATCAGGGGGCAGGTCTGTGAAAGGAAGGGGACAAGGTTTCTCCACAATTTTGGTCTTCTTATAGTTCTCCATTCTGCAGTGCTGAAACAGAAAACAAATCCATTTTATTTTTTTATAGTTGTCCTGGTTTGGTCCAGGATAAAGGTGATTTTCTGGTTTGTACTTTTGCTTTCAGCTAAGTTTCTTGTAAGTAGCTGCACTTGCTGAAATTAACGCAGTTTCTCAGACAGTGTCTGCTTCTAGGACTGATAACACTGGATGTTTATAGTTACAGCTAGAGACTGGTGTGCAGAGCCAAGGACACTGCTCAGCTCTGAGGAACATTTTACCCTGCAGAAGGAGTAAAGAGGTCCCACCTGAACCCCTCCTCTGGGGAGGCCCGAGACAAGATAGATGCCAGAACTGACCAAACAGAGTATTCCATCCCATACACCTCATACTCAGTATAAATTTGAGGGATCATGAGGCTCAAACACCTTCCTGCCCTTCCTTCATTGGTTCCCTGTTTGCTTCAGCACCCTGGGAGGATTCCGTCCGTTTCTCTGCCTGTGCTCCTGATCCATGCCAGCCTGAATCTGTGTGTTCCTGCCTCCAGCTCCCGACTGCTCCTGACTCCAGAAGTGCAGCCTGGACTTTTGCAGGGCTGCCCTGCAGCCTCCGTGGTGACGTGAGAGTTATTGGGGGGAAGAGGGGAGGAACATGGGATCAGTTTTTCCTGTATATTTGTATATATTTAGTAATTTTACCTATTTATCATTACTGTTTCATTAAAGTTGTGTAGTTTAGTTTCCAACCCATAAGTCTCTCTCCCTTATTCTCTCTCCTTTCCTTATCAGGGAGGAGAGGGGGATTAATAGAAAAATCTGTTATTTGGTTTAATTGCCGGGCAAGTGGTAAACCCTGACAATAGTCCATGGGATTAGCTCCCAAAATAAAGACCATTCCTTCTCCATCAGCACATCACAGCAGAACTTCACTTGTTGAATCCAAGTGCTACACACCACTAACACACATTTTGCATGGTAGGAAAAGACCTGAGCCACCTTGTACACAAAACACCAACTTCATCTGCCATCCACTGCTGGATGACACGAGACAGGAGATGCCAGTAGTGAGAGACAGTCAAAAACTAACAGGCTGTCAAGCTGCTGTCTCTAACCTGCTTCCCATCCTACTCTATCACCTTCTTGACCTGGTATGGGATGTTAGAGCAGGATGAGAGAGCAGCAGACATACCAGTGAGTTTATACCTACTTTACTCACACCCAGTTGGGTGCTTAGCTGTCCTTTTGTCTAGTCTGAGGTCACAAGGGAAAAAAAAAAAAAAGAAAGAAAACAGGATAGGCAACAGCCTGGAGCATTTTCAGCTCAAAGTTGCTAAAGAACAAGCCTACCTTGGATACTGGCACTGTCCAAAATGGGCTGGAGGTTCTTCACCTGCTCCAGAAGGGCTGCTCGGGAAGGCAGAGGAACCTGCTCCTCTGGTGAGGGAGGGACAAGAACATCAGTACAACATCAGTACGGGGACACTGCTTTGGCTTTCCACAAATACTGGTGAAGTAACACTTTCAGCTTGTTCATGATTTGATTTAAGACTTATGTGTTGCTCATCTGTGGATCTTGGTTCAAACCAATCTAAGGCAGGAGAATCTCCACCAGGTTCCATTTGCAGACCATACCAACACAAGGCTGAACCAAAATCTTTGGGGCAAAAGAGAAGACTAGAAGGTATTTAAAAGTACATCAAAAGGTCTTCCAATTCTGTCACAGCCTAAGGAGTACTGGAAGAGGGCTGAGGGAAACTGTTCTAGCTCCAGTTTTAATTTTAAACCTTTTATTAATTCAGAGTTAAACTGATCAATGCTAAAAAGATCAGAGCCAATAAAACTGCAGCATGGATACACACAGGGGAGCACCAAGGGTGACTGACATCCCTTTACAAACCCTCTCTCTGAGAGCTCCACTGAGGGTGCCTTGCCAGAGCTTTACAACTGAAGAAGAGAAATCAGTACCAATGCATCTTAGGTTTATGGCCAACTTTTGCAGTGCTAGAAAGAACAAAAAAAAACCCAAACAACCCAACTCTGTCTCCTCTCATTTCATGCCATACCTGCCAAGATGAACTGCAGCTTCATGGCATCTGGAACAGCCATCCTATCAATGTACTGAGGGTCAAGGTATTTTATTACATCTTCAACTAGAGTGAAAACCAGGTTTGGAGACAGAAAAATAGGAGATGTATTATTGCATTTAGAAATGCTGTTTCCCCCCCATGGTATACATCAGGTTCCTCTGTAAACACCGCCCNCTGTCTGTACTCCTGTACTGCCCTTCCCGTAATGCCCCCCCTGCCTGTGCTGCCCATGCTGCCTACACAGCCCCTGTGTGGCCCAATGGATCACTGGGTCCCAGCCCTGGGACCACTGCTTGGCTCTCCCCGCTGGTGCCTGCCCTGCCCTTGCACACACGTGTGCATTTGCACGTTACGTCTGTGAGCCTGGCTCCGTGCACACCAGGGGCATGAGGATGCTGAGGGTGGGGTCACTGCCCTGGGCTGGGGGGGTCTCTGCCCAGACAGTCCCAGAATCCACCCCAAATGCGGTGCCGTGGGAATCTGGGTGGTGACAGCCTCATAGGTGCAGGTGGCCCCTCCCTGTCTTGTGCCAGGGGAAACTGAGGCACAGAGCAGCCCGTTCCCAGGTGGGGGCACTTTGCACCCCCACGAGTCTCAACTGCCAGACACTGGGCAGGGACTGGAGCCAGAGCTCTGGTGTGCAGTGTCACTCAGAAGCAGGGATGCTCCTGGTGAAGGACAAAGAGGTGACAGCCAGGGGAGGTGGCGGGGGGGCACGCAGGGATCCCTCCCCATGGCTGTGGGGGCTCATGGAGATGCCCAGGGATGAGGCCCCGGCATCTGCAGCTGCTCTGAGAAGCCACAGCCAGGCCACGTGTCCTCCTGGTGGCACAGACACACGGCAGTGACACAGGGGGACCAGGGTGTTGGGAACCTGTCCCACCAGGCAGCCCTGCACACTGTGACACCAGGAGAAAAGAGGCAGCTGGATGAAGAATGGATGAAGAACCAATCCATCAGGAAGCTAGGAAGTGCTTCTGGCTGACCCCATGGACTGCCCAGGGGAAGGAAAGCTTCAGCACCACCAAGTGCCACAGCACCCAGAAGGGACAAAGCCACCGCAGTCAGCTGAGGGCAACTTCCAAAAGGCACAATAAAATACAAAAAAAGAACAAACCAACAAACAATCTCTTTGCAGCTTTGATGAGGAGGTGTGAAATGCACCACTGCCACGTGGGAGGATTGCACGAGCTGTCCAAGGATCCGTCCCTCTGCTGAGAGACTGCTTTTAACAGCAAACACAAACACATTGCTGCTTCTGGTGTCAGAAGCCACCTCATCAGACACTCCAGCATCTTTCTCTGGCATTTATCACTAATTAGCCAAGAAATGCAGCCTCCTCCTTAGATGTAAGAAAGCAGCAGCTGGAAACACCACCAGATCGATTGCTTTATCTCTGCCCCACCTCCAGGTTCCACCTGTGCTGGAAGGTGTTCTGCTCAGTTTCCAGAGCACCCCAGGAGCTCTGTGGAGGCACTGGGTCACGCGGGTAATACACCACCTCTCTCCTGCTCCCCACGATTTAGGTAAAATCTCTTCTTTAAATGCCTGTGTTTCCCATTCACTCAACAAAGCAGAGCATCAGGTCCAGCTGGAGCTCACAGACACAGGCAGTGACCTGGGAAAAACTGACAGGACAGGCAATGCGAGGGACAGTGTGAGCAGGGGTTGTTCTGGTGAGAGTCTGCCTGTTGCAGGGAGCAGCACTTTTTTCCTGCCCTGCATTACTTACCAGAGCTGCTCCAGAAGGAAAACTATGGTACAAGTAAAGATTCTACATCCTTTGTCTCATTTGGCAGACTTTGGGCCAAGTGTTTTTGAGACTTTAGTTCCCGTTGGTTAAAAAGAACACACACAAAAAACCCAACCCAAACCAACCAAACAAGCTTCCTAGCAACAGAAACCCCACCTTTCTTGGGTATTAAGTGAATGGTGAAAGGAGCACCACACACCTCTCCTGCCTTGCACCTGGGTCCATCAGCAGCCATGAGAAAATCAAATGTGGGACCTTTCTCCTCAAGGAGAGCCGAGTGGAGTTCCAGGGGTCTGTAGCAGCCTCAACAACAACGTTCACAGGGTGACCTCCAGTGGGATGAGGAAGGCATAACAAATATCACCTTACGCAAAGAGGAAACTTTATTTTCAACCCGTCCCTGTGCATACAAAGGAGCAGAAAGGGGAAAGAACAAGGTCCTTTGGAGCTTACTGTGACCACCACCCCACTTGCAGGATTTCAGGCTGGTTACAACACTAGTTGACTCCTGCCACTTCTGCAGAGCGAGGTGTAACCATCAGCTCCACTGAGGTGAGAGGAGGACAAAAAGGGCACCACGTGCACACAACCAGAGTCGTATCCCCGCAGTCCCACATCCAAAATGCCTGACAGGCTCAGCAGATGGACTCTGAGGCACAAAGTGTCCGACCCAACACCGTGCCCCACTGCCTGCTTGCATGAGTTCTGGTGATGCAGGTGGCCACTGGGGTGATCCACAGTGTCACACCTCTCTGTGTCACAGTAAGAGTCACCTCCACTGGCCACAGAAGGGGCCACCTGGCCTGCTGATGGGTTTGCTGCACTGCCCTGGGCAGCTGGAGCCCTCTGGGTGAGCATCTGCTTGCTGGGGCTCCCTGACAAGATGCCAACAGCCCTTGCTCCGGCAGACACAACTCCATTTTTCCCTGAACCACATGCTCAGGAGTACAGCCTGTCAGCCTTTGACAAGGGAACTTGTCAAAATGCCATTTCAGACAGCTACAGTCACATCCATTTGTAAAGAGTTAACTTCTCCTGCCCTCCCCCTAGCCACTCTGCAAGCCCCCGTATTCAGCAGCAGCTTTCCAGCTATAGCAGCTGGGTTGTTTCTGTAAATCCCCAAACTACACCCAAAAGTGGTGGTGCCATCTCAGGACTTTGTGCAGGGCTCCCCAGACCCTCCTCCAGCAGATCGAGGGTGCTTCCCTGTGCTGCCAGCTCCCCTGCCTCCACCCTGCTTCCTCTTCATGTGGCCCTGGGACTCTGATTTAAGTGTCTTAATCCAGAAGGCATCAAAAGAGCCTGGAGCCTGGTATCCTGGTTCCTGAGGATCAAGGGCATCTTTGCTGAGTAGGACACATATGGCAGGAATGTTTCTCTTCACTGTCAAGGCATCCAGGCCTGCCTCAGGCACAATGGGGTCCCAGATCTCTTCGATCTGTCTGAAGAGCACTTTGGTGATCTGGTGCAGCTCCTTCAGCCTTCGTTTCATGATTTCCACACAGGTAATGGTCTTGCTGACAGCCTTGCCTGAGCCAGTGAAAAGAATCTGCCTCACTGAGTCCAGCTCCATCTTGCCAATGGCATAGCCCATGATATTTCTGATTTTGCTCCCATCCTTCACTTTCATTTCAATAATATCAGGGGGCAGGTCTGTGAAAGGAAGGGGACAAGGTTTCTCCACAATTTTGGTCTTCTTATAGTTCTCCATTCTGCAGTGCTGAAACAGAAAACAGATCCATTAATCCTAACTCCCACTGTGACTGCTGTGCAAAGAAACTCTCACCACAGGTAATTACCTTTGCCCCAAAGGGCACTCTAAGCTATCAGAACTGGGGATCCTGAAACATCACATTAAAAAGATCAGCAAGAACTTGCACTGAAGAGTCACTCCTATCCCAGTCTTCCTTGGCACAGACTCACCACATGAAGACTGCCACAGGGCAACAGTCACCCCAACAGGTAAAAGGTATGGGATAACATGACAACAGGGCAAAGTAAAAAACACAGGCACCATCCCAGGAAAAAAAACAGTGAACATATGAGTGAGCTGAGGTTATCAGGAAGCCAGACAAATTCTGACCATTGTTACACCTGGTGAGCCACACTGGAACGTGAGCATGATGGAGCCAGGCACAGGTCACCTGTAGATCTAGTATGTTAAAGAAACAAGATTGAGGGGTACTCAGAGCCCCACAGCTGGCTAACCTAGGTGAAACGCGAGGGACTGGATGCCTTGATGAAACTGCACAGCTCCCTAGGGAGACAGCAAGTCAAGGGCTGCAGGGGCCTGCAAGAAGCAGGACAACAAAAAGAGCAGAACAGAAAAGCACATCAACAAAAAAGGGTTCTCCAAGGGAAAGTGAAAAGGCAGGAACCCTAGTTTTGTAGCTCCCCTCTTTGCCAGGCAGGGATCCTTTACTAAGCATTCTGACTGAGGCCTTGACAAATCTGTGTGGGGAACCCTCCTCCCCGTCACAGAAAGCCCCAAACCCCTCAGTATGCTGCACTCAGGCTTTGTCACCAACAGATCTCTGAGCCCTGTTCCACACAGAGCAGCTCCTTGTACCCTACCCCCTGCGGAGACGACGCTGGTGAATGCTCCCCTCCTCCGCACCCGGGAAGCCCGGCCCTCGCCCCCAGCACGGCCCAAGAGCCGACATGGGTGCTGGAGGGGCGGCACATCCCCCCCTCTCTGCTGGGTGCGCCAGGCTCCGCAGGAGGGGACCCCGCTGCTACCGGGGATGGGAGCTGCCAGAAGGCGGCAGGGAAGGCCGAGCTCTCCGCTGGCAAGGGGTTAGGAAGGCCAAGGAAAGGGCAAAGGGGAAGCTCCAGGGTTCCACAGGGGCCTGAGGGGAGGCCAGGCCGGAGCCACAGGACCCACCATGCGGGGGTGGTGGCCAGGTGCCACTGAGGGGAGCCGGGGACATGGTCTAGCGGCCCCACGGGGAGGCCATATGCCTCTACAGGGTTCCGGGAGGATGCCGGGATGCAGTACCGGTGCCTGGGGCGAAGCCGGGACTCGGTACCGAGGGGGTGGGGGTGCCGGATGGGCTCTCACCTGCGGCCGCCTCAGCGCTCCCCTCGCCACAAGATGGCGGCGGCGGCCGCAGGGCGCATGCGCAGGGGTTGGGCCCGGGCTGCCGAACCGCCCCCGCTTGGGCCGACCCTGCCGGCTCCCCGGCAGCGCCTGCCGACACCGGTTCGGTGCGACCCGAGGAACGTCAAACCCCAGCCCGGTGTCCCGGCCAGCAGAAATCCCCAGGCACCCACAGGTCGCGGGCTTGCAGACCAGCTCCTCCGGAATTCCCGTCTGGGATCCCGGCCCATTCCTGCGGGGCTCCCAGGTCCGTGTCTCACCGAGCAGGAGGGTTTGGGACCCTCCCAGAAACACGATCCCACGCTAGGGAAGACTTCTATGGCAGCAGAAACTTCAGGGGATGTCCAGAGGAAGCTCATGGGCCCGTCCAAAGGGGAAGGGGTGCACCTGGACGTGAGGGTGGTGAGGCGCTGGCACAGGTTGCCCAGGGAAGCTGTGGCTGCCCCATCCCTGGAAGTGTTCAAGGCCACGCTGGATGGGGCTGGGAGCAACCTGGTTTAGAGGGAGGTGTTCCCAGCCAGGTCGGGGGGATGTGTGTGGAACTGGATAATCTTTAAGGTCCCTTCCAACCCCAGTCTGTGGTTCTATGAAAGGGCCTGGGCACAGGCTCTGCCTAGCAGCAGAGGCAGGATGGAGGGAAGATAAAGGTAAGGATGACAACAGCCTGGGAAAAAATCCCATGATTCTCATGGGTGCAGGCAGCACAGGAAGAATGGATCAGCAGATGTGCTGTGGCCCAGAGAAAGCACCAGTACCAGAGAGGATGTACCTGCCCTCAGCCCAAGGCTGAAAAAAACCCACAAGGAACCTCCCACGGGCTGCCACAAAGCCTCCACAGCACACTGCCTGGGGAAAACTACACAGATAGGGTCAGTCTGTCCCAGCAGTGCCCAGGGGAGGAAAAGACAACCCAAGCAGCATTTCAGGACTTTAATACCATCCACAGCAAGAGCAGGAAAGGTTTTTAAAATATGTTACAAACCAAAAAGTATCTTGGGGAAGTGCAAGATTTGCAAACAGCGGCGTATTAAGGAATAGTGTGGCTTCAACTCAGGACTGACACAGTGGAGCTGTGGAGCCAGGGTGCCACCTGAGAGCCTGCAATGTCATCCGCAGCATGCTTACACCAAGTGGGAAAATACTAAAATGACAGGGTGATAGCTGTGCTGCTGCATCTCCAGAGTGACCCAAAGGCAGCAAGGTCACAGGGTTCCCCATGCCATCACTCTGCCACAGGTTTCGCTTCCTTGGCTGCTTCCAGCCGTGTCAGTATTTCATTCCACTGGACAAACTGCTTGGAGAGAAGCAGGGTCTGTGAGGGACTCTTAAGGAAACTGCAGGAAAAGAAGCACCAGGCTGTAGAAAGCCTTTGGGTCTGCTCCCAAGAGGAGCATGACAGGGACACAAGTGTCACCGTGTCCAGAAGGGCACTGGCCCTTGAACCCAGGGTGGGGGATGCAACATCTGAGGACATAAGCAGCCCCGGAGCCCAGGCATTTCAGCTATGTCAAGCCCAAGACTCAAAGGATACCACTTTGTTGTAGTCCTCCAGGAGTGTCTTGACGTTATCCGTGAGCTCGTGACGTTGTTTCTGCAAAGAGAAAAGCCACAGTGACTGAGAAGTAAATAAAGTAAATAAACTGAAGTAAATAAACTGAAGGGCAGGTGTCCCCCCAGCCCCTGAGAGCATGGGGGGGAACCTCACCCAAGGACAGTAGTGAGAGCAGAGCTCAGACACTGGCTGTGGCTGCTCATTGCAGCTGGAAGGGTTTCAGTGGTCAAGAGAAAGGTTATAAACACTCATCTTGATAAAGCACCAGAGCCCCCTGGGCTTGCACTGCTGCCTGCCTCTTTTCAGAATTCGTGCTTTGCTTGCTCCAGAACAGGAACTCACAGCAAAATGCTGAAAGGGGGCATTAGGTACTGTCCAGGCTACTTATCCCCAGTTCCAGGAGCACTCAAATGGGAAAAGGTGAAGTGACAATGTGACAGTACTAACATCCTTCCAGAGAACAGGGACACCAGAAGAAGAGGGCAGTGCTTTACGTTCATGTGCAGTGAAGGCAGGAATGCCAGCTGGTTAAACCTCCCACTGCTTAGCATGTGCCACTCAAACCTCTGTTCTGAGTACAGTTATAGCAGGCAGAGCACTTTTCCAGCTCAGACTCAGATGTCAGAAATCCCAGCTACTTCCTCCCCAGAGTGCTAACACTTCTTTAGGGTTGCAGTGTAAATATGCTGGGGTTGAAAATAACTGCTGTAAATTAACAGTTCAAGAAGTTGCAAGTACAGAAGTGTCAGTACAACCACTGACATTCTTCCTCCCTGCTAGTCAAGGCTGTCAAGAATATTCACACTACCTGCTGCTGTATGTGGATCTGAGACAGTCGCTGTAGCTTGGCTGCATGGTCAGGAACTGCTGAAAACACAGAAAACAAATCCATTTTATTTTTTTATAGTTGTCCTGGTTTGGTCCAGGATAAAGGTGATTTTCTGGTTTGTACTTTTGCTTTCAGCTAAGTTTCTTGTAAGTAGCTGCACTTGCTGAAATTAACAGCAAGTTTCTCAGACAGTGTCTGCTTCTAGGACTGATAACACTGGATGTTTATAGTTACAGCTAGAGACTGGTGTGCAGACCCAAGGACACTGCTCAGCTCTGAGGAACATTTTACCCTGCAGAAGGAGTAAAGAGGTCCCACCTGAACCCCTCCTCTGGGGAGGCCCGAGACAAGATAGATGCCAGAACTGACCAAACAGAGTATTCCATCCCATACACCTCATACTCAGTATAAATTTGAGGGATCATGAGGCTCAAACACCTTCCTGCCCTTCCTTCATTGGTTCCCTGTTTGCTTCAGCACCCTGGGAGGATTCCGTCCGTTTCTCTGCCTGTGCTCCTGATCCATGCCAGCCTGAATCTGTGTGTTCCTGCCTCCAGCTCCCGACTGCTCCTGACTCCAGAAGTGCAGCCTGGACTTTTGCAGGGCTGCCCTGCAGCCTCCGTGGTGACGTGAGAGTTATTGGGGGGAAGAGGGGAGGAACATGGGATCAGTTTTTCCTGTATATTTGTATATATTTAGTAATTTTACCTATTTATCATTACTGTTTCATTAAAGTTGTGTAGTTTAGTTTCCAACCCATAAGTCTCTCTCCCTTATTCTCTCTCCTTTCCTTATCAGGGAGGAGAGGGGGATTAATAGAAAAATCTGTTATTTGGTTTAATTGCCGGGCAAGTGGTAAACCCTGACAATAGTCCATGGGATTAGCTCCCAAAATAAAGACCATTCCTTCTCCATCAGCACATCACAGCAGAACTTCACTTGTTGAATCCAAGTGCTACACACCACTAACACACATTTTGCATGGTAGGAAAAGACCTGAGCCACCTTGTACACAAAACACCAACTTCATCTGCCATCCACTGCTGGATGACACGAGACAGGAGATGCCAGTAGTGAGAGACAGTCAAAAACTAACAGGCTGTCAAGCTGCTGTCTCTAACCTGCTTCCCATCCTACTCTATCACCTTCTTGACCTGGTATGGGATGTTAGAGCAGGATGAGAGAGCAGCAGACATACCAGTGAGTTTATACCTACTTTACTCACACCCAGTTGGGTGCTTAGCTGTCCTTTTGTCTAGTCTGAGGTCACAAGGGAAAAAAAAAAAAAAGAAAGAAAACAGGATAGGCAACAGCCTGGAGCATTTTCAGCTCAAAGTTGCTAAAGAACAAGCCTACCTTGGATACTGGCACTGTCCAAAATGGGCTGGAGGTTCTTCACCTGCTCCAGAAGGGCTGCTCGGGAAGGCAGAGGAACCTGCTCCTCTGGTGAGGGAGGGACAAGAACATCAGTACAACATCAGTACGGGGACACTGCTTTGGCTTTCCACAAATACTGGTGAAGTAACACTTTCAGCTTGTTCATGATTTGATTTAAGACTTATGTGTTGCTCATCTGTGGATCTTGGTTCAAACCAATCTAAGGCAGGAGAATCTCCACCAGGTTCCATTTGCAGACCATACCAACACAAGGCTGAACCAAAATCTTTGGGGCAAAAGAGAAGACTAGAAGGTATTTAAAAGTACATCAAAAGGTCTTCCAATTCTGTCACAGCCTAAGGAGTACTGGAAGAGGGCTGAGGGAAACTGTTCTAGCTCCAGTTTTAATTTTAAACCTTTTATTAATTCAGAGTTAAACTGATCAATGCTAAAAAGATCAGAGCCAATAAAACTGCAGCATGGATACACACAGGGGAGCACCAAGGGTGACTGACATCCCTTTACAAACCCTCTCTCTGAGAGCTCCACTGAGGGTGCCTTGCCAGAGCTTTACAACTGAAGAAGAGAAATCAGTACCAATGCATCTTAGGTTTATGGCCAACTTTTGCAGTGCTAGAAAGAACAAAAAAAAACCCAAACAACCCAACTCTGTCTCCTCTCATTTCATGCCATACCTGCCAAGATGAACTGCAGCTTCATGGCATCTGGAACAGCCATCCTATCAATGTACTGAGGGTCAAGGTATTTTATTACATCTTCAACTAGAGTGAAAACCAGGTTTGGAGACAGAAAAATAGGAGATGTATTATTGCATTTAGAAATGCTGTTTCCCCCCCATGGTATACATCAGGTTCCTCTGTAAACACCGCCCATTTCAGGCCAGTTCATTTCAGATTCATTAATTTCTGTAGAGATTGAAAACTCTGGGGCACTGTGACCAAGAACTGCCAAGTGACTCAAACCAAATAACAGTTTTGCTATGGGCACCAGCTGTGCTTGCTTTTTATTTATACAGTTATACCAAAGGTCAGTGAAATCTGCTTCTTCCTCCCCTTGAAAGAAAACCAGCTGGTAGCTCCCTCCACCCCAGTTCTTAAAATCACCTAAACACACAGTTTACAATTTTATACCAAATGGCCACCACAGCCTTGGAACTCAACAACCTTCCCTATGCAGCCTGCTCCTTCTGTGATATCAGACAGCAAAACCTGGCCAAGAGGCAGCCTGGCAGGAAAAAGCACCACTCCAGTGTCAACTCCTCATCTCTTCCAGTTCAGAGGAAGCTCCCCAGATCTGCCCACCCGTGGCTGACTGTGATCCTCATTGCTCCCATCACACACACTGGGGAGAGCTGCTCTCCCAAGAAGTCAAAGCATCACACTTCAGGTGTTCATACTCCCCACAACCTTCAAGGGCTGCATTTCAGGTGGAGCAAACAACAGCACAGATACAGGCAGACATCAAGCAAATAACTGGCCTGCAGGACCTATTTCCCAGCCCTCTAATCTGAGGGGGAGAACTGCCAGCAGAAAGACCTCACTCCATTCATAGATTCACAGAATGGTTTGGGCTGGGAGGAGTGTTAAAGGTCATGTTGTTCCAACCCCCTGACATGGGCAGGGACACCTTGCACTGGCTCCAAACCCCATCCAGCCTGGTCCTGCACACTTCCAGGGAGGGGGCAGACACAATTTCCCTGGGCAATCTTGGCCAATGTCTCACCACCCTCACAGAAAAGGATTGCTTCCTATCCCCTCTTCCAGCTTAAAACTATTCTCCCTCATCCTCTCACTCGATGTCCTTTTAAGGAGTCCCTCCCCAGCTTTTCTGTGGCTCCTGTGGTACCCTCCAGGTACTGGAAGGTGACCTAAAGTCTCTCTGAAGCCTTCTCTTCTCCAGGCTGAACGGTCCCAACTCTGCCTGTCACAAGAGAGGTGCTCCAGCCCTCTGAACACCTTCGTGGCCCTCCTCTGGACTTGCTCCAACAGCTCCGTGTCCTTCTTCTGCTGGGGGCCACAGAGATGTTACTTATTTATCTGCCAAATATGCAAAACAAAAATCCGAAGACAATGGCGGTAGAACGGAAGGGGAGCGGGAGGGGGGGAAGAGGAGAAAGGGATTTTTTTTTAGAGCAGTGAAATGGCACAAAGGCTTTTCCAGTCTGTGTACTCCCTCCCCGGCCCGATGCCTCCTGGTTCCCCTCCTCGAGGCCGCTCACTTTTCTTGAAGAGGATTTTGATCCTCTCCCTCTTGCCGGCGATGGTGTTCAGCGCCACCTGCACCTTTCTCTTATACACA
>JAAWXA010000034.1:5822772-5849822 GCA_038090715.1 Florisuga fusca
TTTCAGGGGGGGGGGGACGTGTCTTCCCCTACAGTGAGGTGCTGGTGGGAGTGTGGCTGTGTGAGGGCTTTGGGGCAAGTGGATTTGGGGCAGGCACAGGGTTCAGATGGCTCTGGGTGCTCCCTCCACCGGGTGCCGGGGGCCGGCGGGCGAACAGGATGCCTGAGGAGCAAAAGAAAGGAGTTTAAGGCAAGCCCGGAGCTGGGGGGACTCTGTTCACCTGGGCCCCAGCACTCAGGCTGGGGAAGGTGGGACAAGCACCCCTGGGGACTTCAGCCTTTCCCATCACATTTGGTGTCTTCCTCCCTGGCCCAGTTGCCTTCACCTGTGTGGGGCAGCCTGTGGGGTGGCCTGGGACTGTTTGGCTGGCAGCATTGTGTGCTTATTAGCCCTGACCTTTCCAGCTCATTAAATATTAAAGTCCCAAAGGAAAAGCCATTTATTTTAATTGGGTTTGTCTCAGTGGGGCAAGCAGGGAGCTGGGGGGCACGGGATGAACTGCTTAGCCAGGTAGGTGCTTACTGGCACCCCGAAGAAGCCTCTGCTCCATCAAATCACCCCAATATCTTCCCGGCACCCAGTACGATGCTCTGCAAACAGACAAAGACTCTGGGCACATCAGAACTGGGGTGACCCCAAATCCAAGCCCTGCCTGCAGGACAGTATGGTGGTGTTTATTTTTTCCACTCACAGCACCATCCAATTGTCTGTCTGTCCATCCATCCACCCACCCACCCATCCATCCATCCATCCATCCATCCATCCATCCATCCCCCACTTTGTTCCTTCATTGCTAGCCTCTGCTGGGGGCCGATTTCCATCCTTGCTGACCCCCTCCTTCCCCTGCCCCCTCTCCCCAGGCCCTGCCACTTCATTACAATGGATTTTATAGTAAAGACATCAGATTGAAGGAAGGACTTGCTGGCCAGGCAGTGGCTATAAGTTATTGGATTTCCCGGCCGCAATTACACGGGCCAAGCGGCCCTTCTATTTACCTGTGTAGACAACTCCATTTATTTCTATTGACATGTTGATACTGCTAATGCCGTTGGTGGACAGGTTCAATGCAGTCTCCTGTCTGTCATCTGGGGAAAGGAAATACCAATATGAGCATTAAGAGAAACAGAAACAAGAACCTGTCCAAGAGAGAGAAGTGGGGCTTCAGCCTCTCTGGGCATTCATGCTCCTCTCCAGCCACCTCTGCTTTCTCATGAGGTGCCAGGGGATGGGGTGACCCGAGCTGAGGTGTAACCCCTCTCTACCTCGGCTGGAGATCTTGATGTTCATGGGGAACTGTGAGGCCACAGCCAAGAGGTTGTGCTGCAGTGCATGTTGCACCAGCCGCTGCTGTTCCTCCACTGTCAGAGCCACCTTCTTCTCTGGGGGCTCTCCTGTCTCCAGCTTCTCCCGTAACTGCTCCAGCACCACTGCCTGTGAGGCTGCTGCTGCTTGGGCTGCTGCCAGGTGGTGGCCAGTCAATCCCACTGGGATAGCGATGCGCCCTGGCACTGATGCTGCCAGCACACTGTCCTCTGAAATGACCGAGAGACCCCTGTGTGTCCCCTGCACATTGCCACCCCATCTCACCATCCCCAGACACTGCCACCTCCATCCCACTAGCACAGGGCAGGCCAGGCCACTACCCCCAGCATCTGGGCTTGTTCTTCTTCTTCAAAGCCAGGGGAAACAAATCTTTCCCTGGAAAGGGACTAAAAGAAGATAATTGTTCCTACTGGGCAAAACCAGACAAGGAACACCTCTCCTGCTGCAGTAGTGCCTACGCCTGGGGAGAAATGCCCACCATGGGGCAGATGTGGCCCTCACCCACCTTTCTTAACAGCATGGACTTGGCCGAGCTGGCTGCAGGTGTGTGTGGAGATGCTAAGAGCTGGCAGAGGCATCTTGTGGGAGCCCAGCAGGGCTGGGGTGCTGGCGGGTGAGTAGTTGAAGAGTGCTGTGCCAAAAGACTGCCTCCGTCCCTCCCGACGGTTGCTGTCGATGGCAGCTTGGAGCTCCCCAGGAGAGCTGAGGGCCTGCTTCTCACATTCGTAGGGATACAGGTACTTCATGTATCTGCAAAGGGAAAGAGGCAGGATGAGACCCAACATCGTGTACCTCCCAACCACCCCTCTGCTGAGTAGGGACCGTGGTGGGGACAGTATCTAGGAAAGGGCAGAGCCCTCCATCTTGCTTTGGGGCACCCCACTGGGGGTCCTGGGACATCCAAACCAGTGGGTGCCCCAGGGTAGGTGCCCCCTGTGTGCAAGTGCTCACTGTGTGCGGAGGGTGAAGGCAGCACTGGTGATGGAGGTAGGTAGGTTGAGGCCCTTGGTGATCTCTCGCCAGATCTTCTTGTTGATGACTTCGACCAGGCCACCCTTGTCTGTCACCAGTCGGTACAGTGTGTACAGGTCCAGCACTTGCTTGGCCATGATGGGGATGCGGTTCACTGGTGTCCCTTCCATCCACACGTGGGGGAAAGAAAAAGGGTAAGCCCACAGTGACCCTCACTCACTGGGGACAGGACCCCCACTTTGTCCCCAGTGCCACTGCAGGTCCCAGCTGTCCCCTGAGGGGAGATGAATCTTCTCCATGCCCAGGTGAGCACCCAGAGGCATGGGGGGTGCATACAGGACCCCATGGTGTCTGGGAGAGCCGTGCCCTGCAGGGCAGACCCCAGGATGCTGGCACAGGGTCCCCATTGATGGAGCTGCTGGTGGGACTTGGAAAGCTTTCAGCTGGCATGTGAGAGGACAGAGGGATGGGCAAAGTGTCTCCTACTGTTCCTTAGAGAGGGTCATCCCTTCACAACACTTTGGAGCTCCCTATAGAGCATGTCCCCTCAGAATCTCTCAGAGTTTCTCTCTGTAATCCCCTTTCAGATTCGCATGAAGAGAAACCCCATCTCAACTTTATAAAGAGACTCCTCCATAAGCCTTCTGGAGGGGCTTACCCTATAACCTCCATATAGAGAGGTTTACTCCCCTTAAGCCCCCACACCAAACCTCATAGAGAGGAACTGCTACAGGAGTTCCCCCAAAGATTCCCCTATTATCCCCCCAAACTGCTTAAAAGCCTTCAGTGCCCCCCCTCAAGAAACCTGACCTCAAATCCCCTACTAAAATGCCCTCAGCAGAGACACTGACCTCCGGTCCCCCAGCATCACTCTCCTACTGAGGCCACAGGGCAAGGAGATGTGGGGTCATCAGGGCCCTGTGATGCTGCATGGAGCAGCATGGTCCCCACAACCACTATGTATGGTTATAACTCCCTCTCTGTTTTCCCAGTGCCTCCAAATAAGCCCCATAGCCTTGCTCTGCTCCACGGCACCTTGAGGCAATGGTCTGCAGCAGAGGAGAGAAGAGATGAGCATCCTGTCCCATCGTGTCCCATCCCACAACATATTTATTCCTCCTGTGTGTCTGTGTTGTTCTCCCAGTCAGGAAGGGGGAGAGAAGTTTATCCTCCTGGGGAAAAGTCAGAGATATCGACCCCGATATCTGCCAGCAGCCCCTTGTCAGCCTTGGCTGGGGGTGCTCTCAATGGCCCCATCACCTCAGGTTGGTGGTTGGCACTATTTGAGAGCACCCCAACATGAATGATTTTGTGAGGTCTCAATCCCTGGTTGATGGCCCACAGACTTCTGTTCTCCTCCCCCACCATCCCCAGCCATGGTGGCTGATGAAAGTGCCTCACCATTAATCTTGGAGCCATGCAGGGCAGGCGGCCTGTGCCCATCCCACTGACAAAGGGACCTGTCTGTGTTCCTGCTGAGTGATGGCCCCAGACCCAGCCAGGGTGAGCCACACAAAAGCCCAGGGAAGTGATGCGTCCATTGTGGTGCTGCAATTAGCTCCCTGATTGATTAATGGTCTCGTATTATCAGCTGGGCCCTTGGCTCAGCAGGGAGATGGAGGGGTCCTGCAGACCCCCCGTGAGCAAATGCAGAATCAGTCCCCCTACATCCCACCTTGCCACTTTTGGGAGGTTGGGGCATAGCCATGTGGTGTCCCATTATCTGTAACTCACATTTGACAGGGCGATGGTACCACCTCCACCTGCCACTGGGGCTGTCACTGCCCTTTTGGGGTCCCTGCTGTTCCCCTCAGCAGGACTCTACACAACCCATTCTTCAGCCCTAATTTTCCACCCTGATGACAAAAGCCAGTGCCAAAACTGCCCTGACAGACAGCAGGGAGGATGCAGTCCCTTTCACTTGGGCTCACCCTGTAGGCATCAATCTCCTCTGGCCCACTGCCACCTTGGGGACACCTCCCAGGGGTCACAGCCCCCCTGCCCATGCACCCCTAGGTACTGACTGCTTCCCAGCCAGCTCCCAATGACCCCCAGGATGTTGTCACTGCCATGCAGACCCTTTGTCCCCTTTCTCCTTGCTAACCATCTCCAAAATCTCCCACTGCTCCAACAGGCCTGTGCACCCCCACACCTGCACCCACACCCCTGCCTGCCCTCCCCAAGGGGGCTACCACCTGCTTGGAGGAGGTGAGGGATAGAGGGGACAGGAGTGTGACAACCAGAGATGGAAGGATGAGGAGAAGCACTGGCAGAGAAGCATAAGGCTTCTTCCCTCCACCCTGCACCACCAGGCGCTTGCTTAATTAGCCCCAGCCCCAATGGTGAGGGAGTTAATTAGCTCTGGAGAGAGAGATAATGAAGCCTTGGAACAGCCCATGAATCTTGTGCCTGATGAATGCTGGGGGGGGGGTGAGGCTGTGCTGATGCTCCCACTAATCCCCCATAGCCCCACACCAGGGCTGGGGGCAGCCTGGGGAGCATCAATGGGACAGAACTCAGCTCCCAAACCCACCTCCAGCCAGGTTCCAGCATCAGCCCCACGGCTGTGCTAGCCCCCAGCAGCACAGGTCTTGCATGAAACAAGTCTGGGGGGTCTCAGGCCATCCCAAAAGCCAATCACTGCCACCCCACAGGCAGGCAGGTACCCTCACCACACTTCCCACCAGCACAGACTGGGGGAAACTGCCCCTTTCTGCCCGCTCTCATCCCACACATGGCCACCCCCACCACCACTGAATACCCCCNCCCCCCCCCAGTCTTCCCCTGTTAATTAGCTCGGCATTAACCTCTGCCTGGGGTTTACTGGCTATTGAGCGGCATGTTCATTAATCCACACACCAGCAAAAGGCTCTAATTAATACGGCCGGCCACACGCCCGCACTTGGCAACTTTTAATTGTTGCAGGCCCAGCCGGGGAGGGCGAAGGTTAAAGCATTTATCGAGTCCCTGGGAGCCAGCTCGCCCCCCCATGCTGATAGCAAAGATTTCCAATGTGACCAGGCTGGCTGGAAAGTCCTTAACCCCTGTGTGCCTGCTGATGCCTGGACCACTGACCCAGCTCCTGCAGCACCATAAACATGGCTTAGAGGTGCTGGTAATGCTCATGTCTAATGGGCATTGCTAATGGGCATCATTAACAGCTGTTGCTAATGGCTGTCACCAAGAGGTGTGCTAATGGGTATCCCACACCGGGCACTGCTAGTGGGCATCCTTGCTTGGGCATGGATAATGGGCATGACTAACAGGCATCTGCAATTGGCTTTATCACCAGCCCCAGCTGGGGGGCCCCAGGGGAGACCCTGTGGCCAGCAGGCACCCCGTGAGGGGGTTGTTTGGTGTAAGGGAGGCAAATCTGCTGAGTTTATGCATGTGTGTAGGAGATGGTGTGGGGACACCGTGTAATACCTGCCTGGGGGGCTTGTGGAGGCCCACAACAGCTTGATGCCTGAGTGGGCTACACTGTGAGGCCCCCAAAGGCAGCTGGGGAAGGAGTGCAAGTAGCACCCATCCACCTTTACCTCTCTTCTGCATGAAACTGAAGAGGTCGTCCAGGAACTCCTTGCGTTTTGGGTCCTCATCCAGTTCGTAGAGCTGCGGGTGGGAGAGAAGGGTGTCAGTACTGCTGGCACACGTGGGTGTGCAAGGCAGAGGGGGTCAGTGCCAAGACATAGGCCTGTGCAAGTAGCTGGCATCACCTCTGGCCCCACTTGTCCTCTCTGCCACAACAAGAGGCTGTCCCAGCCCCATGGACAGGACCCCTGATGCAGTCTGTGCCAGCAGTGATAAGCTCTCCTTGTGCCCAGTGGCTGCCATGGGCACCCCCCACACCAACTGTTTTACAGCCTTGCTGCAGAGATGGTACATTCTCCCTGGAAGCGTTCAAGGCAGGTTGGATGGGGTCTTGAGCACCCTGGTCAAGTGGAAGATGTCCCTGACAATGCAGGGGGGTTGGTAGTAGATGATCTTTAAGGTCCTTTCCAACTTTACCTGTTCTATGATTCTGCATCAGTGCCTCAGTTTCTCTGCCCCCCTCCAGAGGGAGGCAGAGGGATGACAGTGTTTCAGCAAGAGATTACACCAGTATAGCAGCAGCAAAACTCAGGCTTCTGGGAACCTCCCTGGATGCTCAGCCCTGCTGCTCCCACATCCTCATTCCTTGGCAGGGCATAGTGACCCCAAAGGCCACTCTCCCAAGGCCAGGCTTGGCTACCCATCAACCCAAACCCATCATCCTCAGTTGCCCATGGGGACCAGCATGCCCAAGGGGACGAGCCCACGTGCGAGCACAGCAGCAGCACACCCCTGCAAGGCACGAGGACATCCCACAGTGGTCTTTGCACGTGTACAAAGCCAGACGTGCGTGTGCTGCGTGCAAGTGCACGAGGGTGAAACCACCATGAGTGCAGAGGCTGCATGTGCACCCACACTGGTGCTCATGTGTGCCAGACAGTTTGTGGGTGCACCGACCCGTGTGTGAGAGTGCACGTGGTTGCACAGACACAGATACTTATGTGCACTGGATGGATGCATCTCTGGACACACGGACATAACCCCCCCCGGGCTGAGCTGACAGATGGCACTGGGGAGGCGAGTGCAGCCCCTACACAAAAAAAAAAAAAAAAGACTCTGTGCAAAAGGCAGGGCTTGCCTGATTCCAGCACAGCGCCTGGGTGACCATGACAAATTGGAGACTGCCAGATCGATGGCCCAGCAGTAAAAGTCAGAGCACATGAAGGAAAAATTAGCACCAATCGAAGGAGCTATAGACACCAATTCCTCCCAGCGAGCCCGGTAAGAATTTAAAGCCATTGAAAAGAAACAAAAATCAGCAGTCCAGAATAGATTTCCAAAACATATACAAAGAAATGCAAGCTGGAAAACAAAGTCAGGCACAAAATAGAGTCGTTTAAAAAACAATTGTGCTGGGAAAGGCTGTTAAAAACCAATAGAAAGGGAGTACCCCCCCTCCTCCACACAGCACATCATTCACCAGGCAGATAAAGGGAACTGTGCTGCTGGGGTGTGAAGGCTCCAGGGATGTGGGGATGGGGGAGCATGCAGGATTGTGATGGGGACACATGAATGCTGGGAAATAGGGATGCAGGGGGCACACACATGGGAATGAAGGGATGTGGGGATCTGAGGGACATGGAGATCTGGGCATGTAGGGATGGAGGAACATGGGGACATGCAGAGATGTAGGGATGCAAGGGTGCTCCTACAGACACCCCATGATTCTCATCACTAGGACAAACACATCTAACACAGTTCCTCATCTAATCCATGAATGCTAGCTGCTTGTCTCTTGTCTAACAGATGGCTGCTCACTGCCTGTCCCTAACATAGCCTATAGGTTTTACTGCCAGTCTTCCATCACACCTATGGGTTCTGACTGCCTGTCTCTGAGCTGCTCTAGGGTTCTCCATCCTTTACCCTTCCTTACCCTCTGGATAACACTTACCCATCCCCTCCTTGCAGCAGGGTCCCCTCAGAGTTCCCCCACCTCCAGGTGCCAGCACCATGTCCGTGCCCTCCGAGCGCGGTGCTCCCTGCCCTCCTCTGTGCCCTTCCCCAGTCACCTGCCCTTTCCCAAGAACTTCTTGGTTATGGTAACTAGGTCAGACTGCAGCAGAGCTCCAGAGGGATGCTTTGATTTCTGCCCCAGGAAGGCTGTGAGTCAGGCTTTGCCTACATTTCCCTGCCTGTCCCTGCCTGCACCAGGGCTCCAAATCACACTGCTTCACACCAAGGCCATTTCCACCCACTGTGATCTCCTAGCTTGACAAAACAGGAGCTAAACTCCCCAAAACTGGCAACCACTGGCAACAGGGTGAAGTTACCACCTTCCTGGAGGGGGTCAACCCACCAGGTGGGCTCCTGCACCCATACCTCCACAGAGCCCCACTCATGTTTCTTCTCCCACCAAGGCAGGTAAAATGCCACCCAGCAGATGCTGTGACTACCTTCAGCCCCCCAAACAGGTGTGACCTCAAAGTGCTGGGATCCATTTTTCCACCATTTATTAACCTCTAACCTTTTATCTGTGGGGCACTGAGATGCAAAAACACATTACATCAAACGGGGAGCAAAGGTCGGCTTTTAAGTGGAGACAAGAGCAGAGCTGAGTAACAGGGAACTCACTGGCAGGGTCCTTGGTAGTGCTGGAAACACACCAGGCACTCCACAAGATTTTCAGATGCTCAGACTGGAAACGAGGGGGCTTCAGGGGATTCTTATTGATGGGGGTGGGCTGGGTCCCAGCCAGGGCTGGCTATGGGATCTGAGCACCACACTTTCCGCGGACTGGCACAGGGGTGGCTTGGGTGGTGGCATGGGTGGTAGTCTGCCACAGCTTCCAGGCAAGCAGAGATCCCCAGATAGCCCCAGCCTTGAGGAAGGAGCCAACTTCATCCTCTACCCATGGCTCCTGGCCCTGTCACTCACCCTCATCCTCCTCCTGCAGGTTGGGCACCATGGTCCCTTCCCACCTTGCTTGGGGATGCACCATCTAAGCAGCAGATCACAGCCCTTCAGTGTCACACACAATCCCTTTGGAGATACACACAACCCCACAGGACTCTGCAGGGGGGTGCACAAGCCCACACAAGGACACACAACCCTACCCAGGCATGCATAACACTGGATGGGCTCACACAACCCCACATGAGTGCACAACCTTGTGTGGGTATGCACAACCCCCCATGGCCACACACAACTCCACACAAGGATGTGCACAACCTTGTACATGCACAGACGTGCTCCCGAGGGGCACACACAAGCTTGTGTGGGCATGTACAGCAATCCTGCATCTGCTTGTACAACCCTGCAGGGGCACACAGAACACCGTGCCAAGTGTGCATAAACCTGTACACACACACATGACCCATACAGGCATAAACCCCTACACAGGCACATACAGCCATGTCTGGATGTGTACAGGCTTCTAAGGGAACCCACAACCCTAACTGGGCTGGCACAACTCCAGGGGGGCATGCACAACCTGTCATGGGTGTGCATAACTCTGCACAAGCATGCACAACACCTACACGTGTGCACAACCCCAGATGTGCACACACAACCCCAGACAGACATGTACAACCCCAGATAGGTATGCACAATCCCAGATGGCATGCAGAAAACCCTAGGCAGACATGCACAAGTCCAGATGTGCATACACAACCGCAGACAGGCACTCACAACCCCATACAGATACAAGCACAACCCCAGGCATGCCTGCACAACCCCACAGGTGCACGCACAACTCTGAACAGGCAGACACAAGTCCAGATGGGCACACAGTACCCCAGAGGGGGACAGACATCCCCATAGAGTCATGCACAGTCCCAGGCAGGCACACACCCCTCAGACAGACACCTCCCACCCCACAGGGGCACACACCACCCACTAGCATCCCCCCAACCTCGGAGCAGCCGGGCAGGTCTTGCCCGGGGGCAGTTGTGCAACCAGAGCAGCGGCTCCTGCTTGCGGTGACCTATGAGCAAGGACCCTTTTAATCGTGTTTGTATTGATATAATTAGTAACTCATTTAACGCCATCGATGTAACTATATTCTTCTATAAACAGAAGTATTAAACTGTCAAGCCCGGGGATCGATACGCAGCTGGTGCACAGCGCAGCTCTGCTCTGCTGACCTCGGGGATCCCATCAACGGTGTTTGGCCCCCTCAAAAGTGGGTGGCAGCCCCAGCACTGCCCCATCTCCACCACACATTGCTGATCAGGTGCTGGTGCAGGGCGAGAACAGGGTGTCCTTGTCCCCACCCCAGCCTGGGTGCAGCTCCAGGAAGCCTGCTCCCTCCTGTCATCCCATTGCTATGGTGATGTCTTTATTCCTTAAGGGATGGGGATAACGGGGCTTGTCGAGCAGGTTAAAGGTCAGTGGGTTGAACACGGTTTATTAAAGAGACATGAGTAGACCTTGTGCCTCCTCCTCACCATGATTAAATAAGTGTTTGAACCTCTCAATCACCCTGGAGATGCCTCTTTCAGAGCCGGATGATCTTGTTTGGCTGGAGCTGGGGTTGCCAGCACCCCATAGCTCAGCTGTCTCCAGACAGAGTAAGGATGTGGTAAGGTGCTAAGCCACCCCTCTGGCATCTCCAGGCTGCCCTGTCCTGGTGAGCCACCCTCATGGCTCCCCCAGAGCCCTGCTGCCAAGGGAAGGAAACACAGGACCCCTTGCAGCCCTCCCTCAGCTGCCACCTCCTGCCAGCAGTGAAGGGTCAGGTCAGCAACTAGGATTTAATCCACTTAATATGAACTGTATTGATCCTGGCCCCTTCTTGGCTCCCCCGGCCTTGCTTCCCAAGCCCCTCCCAACCCCAAGCTGCTTAATATGCACCACATTGATTAGCTGCACTGCTAATTTTTCCACCTGGCCACTGCTCACGCAGGGAGCTCAGGCGATGCTCATTTCCGTGCACCCCCCCACAGTGTCCTGGGCTGTAGCCAACACACCATGGGTGGCCAACTGCTGACAGGGGATTTTGGAGTCCTTGCACCTCTCAGAAGCATCCCTGTCAGTGCTGATCAGGGGCCTCCTGCCTCCCTCCCCAGGGTGATGGTGCACAGCCAGGCACTGGGACACTGGGGTGCATCACCCCCAGCCCCCCTTGTTTCCTGATGGGATGGGGGAATGGGAAATCCATCAGTGCCTCAGTTTACCCCTCAGGCTTGCAACCATAGTGACTGATTATTCCCAGTGGTGCACATCTCTGTGCACCCCCAGGATGCAAGCCCCCCGAGAATGCCCCACCACCATGACTGTCCCCCTCCTCCATGGGGCACTTTCAAGGAGTGAAAGAGACCTCGTGTGTCACTGGAGCTGGGGGGTAGCTTGCTCCCGGCCGGGAACAAACCACCCCCTGACCTTGCAAGCCACCACTCGCCTCCACAGCCCGCCGTTAATAAGTTAATGGTTATGGGATGGCTTTGCATCCACACTGCCTGCATTCAAAGGCGCTGCTGGCTCTTGATAGGGGATGGGGGAGGGAGGGAGTGGGCTTCTCCCCAGACCCCACACACCCTGAGTGGGCACCAGGGTCCTGGCTTGTCCCAACAGCCCCCAGTGGTCACCCCACCAGGGTGGCTGGGTGCCCCTGTCCAGAGCCCTTTCCCAGCACCACGGCTTCCCCACCAAAAAGCCTTTCATCATGCTTAATATTTAACGGTGCTTTATAGAGCAGCAGGTTTAATCAGCGCTGATAATGCGGCGGATCCAGCAGGTCATTAAAACCCTCCCTCCCCGCAGTGTCGGGCGCTGCTGCTCCGGGGAGAGCTGCCTGCTGCAAACATTAACCTGGCTCCGTGCAAGGTGAGAGGCTGTTTGCTGGCAACCCCGGCCTTGGAAGGGCAGCCCGCTCACCTGCAGTCCAGCCCTGGGGGGAAGGAGGGGCTCGCAGGGTCCCCAGTTTCCTCCTCGACTTATTTTGCAGGAGGAGAAACTGAGGCACAGGGTGCCAGCACGGCTTGCCCAAGTGTTGCAGCCATGAGGAAATCTGCTGCGTGGTACCTCTGCGGACACGGTCTGCAACTCCATCCTCCTGTCTCACATCAGTCTGTCTGGGGGTCGCGGCACAGGGGTGGGGGCATCCCAGCTGCTGGCAAGCGCACATCCCCCCACCTCGGCCCCCTTGTTACTCCTTCATGGCTGAACAGGCAGGGAGTCAACGAGGGGATTTGTTCGGGTTAACCTCCCTGACCCACCAGCCCTTGCCACGCTTCCTCCCCCTCCGTCCCTGCTTTCCGCTCCATCCCTGCCTCCCCCTCAGTCCCTGTCTGCAGGAGTGACTGCAGCCGGGGGACCCCCTCCAGCACCTGCACCACCTCAGGTGTCCCCTGAGGGACACGCGTGTGCACACATACTGTATGTGCACACGGGGCATGTGTTTGCACACGTGGAGGTCTGCATCTGCCCACACCTGCTATAGGGCTGGGTGAATATGGGGGGACACAGCTTTGGGGGGTGGGGGTGGCTGTGAACACGCCTGAGATGTGTGCGGGGTCCCTGGTGATCCCTCCCGTGCACTTCTGGCCCCACCCCCTTACTTTGAAAGGATGATGGAGGAGGAAAAGCTGGTGACATCCCCCCACACTGAAGACCCTCTCCCCTGCCTCCACGGCCGGAAAAGCCACCCGAGCAGAACGAGTGTCTGGAGCTGGTGCTCGCTCCCACCCACCACCTGACGTGGGATGTGGACACTGGATCAGGGATGAAGCAACCCTGAGCTACATCCTACAGTGGGGGAACATGATCCCTCAATGTGGGCACCCCAGGTGGGTGCCCTGTGCTCCAGGAGATCAGTCACCACAGCCCCATGCCCACTGCCCAGCACAGTGGCCCCTTGCATGCTCACCCACCTACACACAGCCCCCAGCTTGCTCTACATTCACACCCCCCCCTCACGTGTGCTCTCCTTGCACACTTTCTCCTCCAGACATGCTTTCCTTGGGCAAGCACCAGCCTGTGCACACTCCCACAGCCCCTATCTGTGTTCTCCCTCTGCACACGCAGCCCAAGTGCCTGCTCATGGATCCCCCTGACACGCTCTCCCTGCGCGTACCCACAGACCCCATGCACACTCACACCCCCTTCACACACCTTCCTCTTGCACACACTTTCTCTGCACACCCAGGCACCGCCTGTCTGCTCTCCCCCGGGCACACGGAACACAACTGCTCACACATCACCTGACACATGGATCTGTGCACTGACACAGGGATCCTGTGCACACTCATGTAACCCTGTGCACACTGTCCCCTGAGCACACTGACACCCCCAGCACAGCTGGGCTCTCACCCAAACCTTCATGAAGCTGCAGACCCCCCATGAGCACCTCAGTGGGACCAGACCCCACCTCTCTGGAGCCATATCCCCCCTCTCCACTGCAGCTGTGCCCAGCCTGCTGCCAGATTTACCTCCCAATTTAACTCAATTAGAGGATTAGTGAAGAGCCAAGTCAGTGAGGGGGTGCATCTCTGTTGGAGAGTTTTTGGAAGAAAATGGACATGTGAGCAATTCTGACTACTTAGCATTAGCCTGGGCAAAAGATAAGGGGTTGGCAGCAGAAAAGAAGAATAACAGGATGGGAAAGCATCGCATAGACAACACATAAACAGTTGTATTTACACCAGTTAGATAGTGCCCTGTGGCATATGAAAAACATGTTGTACCAAACAGCAGTATGCTTATATTATGTTATCAGCCTGAATGTGTATAAAAGGGCTACTGCTACTCTCAGTGAACAACAATACTTTGACTATATTAATCTGTGTGTTGTCCACTGATCTTCCGCACATCTCCCCCAAACTCCATGCTCACACCTGATTCTGGAGCAGTAACCAAGGACAGCTGTGAGATGGGGTCTCCTGCTGGCACTCCTTTCCTGCTCACAGGACCTTATTCTCACACCACTGATTAGGTTTGATGCTCCTAGGTTTGATTTGATTAGGTTTGATGCTCCATTGATTAGCATTGATGCTCCTCTTTGGAGCATCTCAACCCCTCAGGACCCCCCGGGTTGGGAGATGGTGGTGTGGCAGCCACTGAGGCTCTCAGAATCCTTCAGACTGTTGTTGGGCAGGAAAGGAACCTGGAGGGAAACAGAGGGGACTGTGCACTGACATTCAAGGGGGCTCAGGTGCTCAGCACCATGGGCTAGGGCAAGGGGCAAAGGTGTGATTGTGGAGGAGGGCTCAGCCCCAAAGTCTGGCCCCATGGGTCCATATGTCTCTGTGTAAAGACACTGGTACCCATACAAGCTGGGACACTACGTGTCCCTGTAGAGTCATGGAATAATTTTGATTGCAAAAGATGTTTAAGATCATCGAGTCCAATCATTAATCCTGCATTGCCAAGCCCAGCACCAAACCATGTCCCTCAGCACCGCATCTACTAGGCTTTGAAAAAAACTCCACCACTGCCCTGGGCAGCCTGTGCCAGTGCCTGACAAGACTTGACTTTTGGGGAAGATTTTTTTTATTTTTTTTTTTTAAATATCCATTCCCAAATGCATAGCCACGGGGGTGTTCAGACATACATGGGCACACCATACACATGTGGGCACATAAACACCCAGTGCCACAGACACTCCTGCACACACAGACATATGGGTCCACTGGGCCAAGTCCATACTACACACCTGGGCATTCATATAGGCCCACAAACACATACCAGCACTCACATGGGTTCATACACACTTGGACACACCCCTACACTTATAAGGGCATTTATAAGGATCCATGCACTCCTGTTGGTCCATATGCACACACAAGCCCAGAACACTGCTGCGTGCACTCACAGCTCTACCCTGTCCTGTGTCCCTGCTATGGCCAACATCTTGCCACTGCAGGAGGTCCTGACCCAATGGCAGAACACTGCCTGCAGGTCAAAAGAGTCCATCCCCACCCTCCCCCACCTCTCTCGTGTAAGCAGAGACCCTCAAATTTATCCCCTGTGGTTGTTGCTCCCGCACCTAGGTTGAAGAAATGCTGGAGGCAGAGGGGGTACTGGGTAGTAGAGCACTTCCCTCTCCTCAGATTCCCCCTCCTGAGCTGCCTCCAGTCCCTGGCAGGCAGGGATGACCCCACAGGAGAAAGCAATGGAGATGGAGGCAGGAGGATGTTCCTGCATTGAAGTTCCTGCAACCCTATTTTAGAATGACCACGAGGCACAGGGTGGAGGTCAGTGGCACAAGGAGGGCTGCAGCCAACTCAGAGACCACTTTCCTCCAGGTTTTGAGATGCAAGTACGTGAATTCAGGGTTGGGAAGTATATCTTAAATGCACACAAAGTGCAGGTAGTGCAAGAGGCAACTGCCAGCACTGGGGAGAGACAGAAAGGAGCAGCACCACAGCAAGAAGAGGAACAGCTACACCAGAGCTGGCTGAGGATGATAGCAAACAGCTGCTGGCAAAGCAAGACAACCCCAAATTAATTGCTTAGGCTACCAGACACTTGAGAGTCCCCAAAGAGTTGGCTGGGACTTGCCATCCCCAGCTGCTACTCAGTCAGGGAGGAAGGAGCTCCAGGGGCTTATGATCCCTGCAACCAGATGGGTGTGTGTGCTGGTGGGTCCCTGACAGTGAGGGCATTCTGCCAGCATATGCTTTGCTGCCAGAGAGCTGGTACAAAACCCAGGCATCCGAGTCCCTCCTATGGGGAGGCTTCCCATGGTGCCACCTCAGGTGAGAATCAGGGGATGGAGGAGGAGGCCTCGGGTCCTGGCACTGCTTTTCCATCACTTGGACTAGGGAGCCCATCCCCACCTGCGTGCATGGCTCCCTGGGGAGTGGAAGCTGAATTTCTGGGGCTGAGCTGGCACCAGTGATGCCAGGCTCTTCCCAGTGCCCTCCAAGTCAAACACGTGACATAGCATCACAGCATTGAAACTTGGTGGCAGCCCCTTTTGTTCAAGAGCAGACCCTGGCCAGACCCTGCCAGTGCCCCCCACCCCAGGACCAGGACTGCCTTGCAGTGCTGGGTGAGGGAGATGTCCTGGACCTTTGCCCAGGCCTCTACCCATGTCTCCTTATCAAATGTACATAGACTGGCGCCGGGGGCTGATGCAAGAGGCAGGGGTGAGGGGGTCTCACAATCCCTTAACATCAGAACTGGCCTCCCACATCAGAGCAAAGGTCCTGCCAACCCCCCAAACCAGTCTCAGGAAATGTATACAACCAGGGCAAACACGTGGGACATTCCCCCAAAATGTTCCCCTGGGTGGAGCAGAGTTTGTCTATTAATCCTCCATGTGTTTCTCGACCTTACCCCCTGCTCCTGTTCTTAGCACCATCACACTGCATGGAAACCCCTCTATGGCTGGTCCTGGGCCCTCTTCCCCCCTCTCCATCAGGGCCCCCTCCCTGCTATGAAGGGCCAGAGAAATGCCTCCCTGCCCACCCTCCACAAGCCAGCCTGGATTTGAGGGTCCCTGTTCACTTAGTTGTCCCCCCTCGCTCTCCCAGGAGGGTGACAGCAAGAACAGACGCTGAGACCTATCCTGGGTGATGTCAGTGGTGGTGTGCTGGCATGGGGCAACTCTGAGCTATGGGTTCTTGGGGGACACACTGCCAGGTCCCCAAAGCCACTCCAGGAGCTCCATGCCCACAATACCAGTGCCTTGGCAGCTTGCAGGCAGGCACACACCACAGGGGTGCCCCACAGCATCCCAACACAGCCCTTGGGAAACCTCCAAAAGCTGGAACAAGACCACCCTCCCAGCTCAGCATCTGCCAAAAGCAGAGAACCTGTTCTCCGGGCTGGGTGAGGTACAGCCTGACAGCCTGAAAAGGTCCTGAGGGGACACATCCCTCCTAAGCAGGGACATGTCCCCTTCGGGATGATTACAGGGGAGGGACAAGAGTGACAGATAGCCTGCAGACCTCAGGGCAAACCAACACTGCAGCCTGCCCCAAATCCATGTCAGCAACACCCAAAGGCAGGTCAGGGGTAACTCTTGCTGAGGGAGCTGGGGTTGTTTAGTCTGGAGAAGAGGAGGCTCAGGGGCGACCTCGTAACTCTCTACAACTCCCTGCAAGGAGGCTGGAGCCGGGGGGGGGTTGGTCTCTTCTCACAGGCATACATCAGGAAGACAAGAGGGCATGGGCTTAAGCTCTGCCAGGGGAGGTTTAGGTTAGATATTAGGAAAAAATTCTTTACAGAGAGGGTGATCAAGCATTGGAATGGGCTGCCCAGGGAGGTGGTGGATTCTCCATCCCTGGAGGTTTTTAAGAAGAGACTGAATGTGGCACTCAGTGCCATGGTCTGGGATATCCAGTATTGGATTAAGGATTGGACTTGACAATCTCAGAGGTTCTTTCCAACCCGGCTGATTCTGTGATTCTTTTCCCTCTCTCTGTCCTATCGTGTACAATCTGCCCCCTTGTCCCTGTGAAACAACAGCTACTGAACATAAGGGACATCTCACTTTCCCCTGGGGTGGCTGGGGCATGCCACCAGGTGGGAAAACCATATGTGGGTCTCTGGAGCAGTGACCCATTGCCTTTCCCATCAGAGGAAAAAAAAAAAAAAAAAAAAAGAAGGAGACAGCTCTCACCCTGCCAAGTGGTGGCAGGATTTATCCTCCCCTCCCCTGCCATCCATCTGCCCAGTGTTCACACCAGGCTGTCAGCTTTGCTCCTGCCCTGCACGGGGATCACAGGCAGCCCCAGCCAGGGGCAGGGCGTGAGGCTGAAGGATGAGAAATGCCGGGGATGCTTTCTCCTCATAAAGCCTTCCCGGGCCTGGGAAGGAGGAGCCGCTTCCCACCTCCCTCCCGGCTGACCCCAGGAACCGGACAGTCAGCCTTTTCTGCACAGCAGGGTGTAATATAACACTTCCCGGACAAGGTATTCAGCCTATGCAGCATACCCACCCCAGACCATGTCTTCCCCCCACCTTTACCCCCCAGGTTGTTTTTGAGGCAGTGCTGGGTGCTGGCAGCCTCATGCTGCTGTGCCCTGCCTGCACCCGTACCTGCTGCCTTGCAGGCTGGTACCTGGGGGGATGAGCCCTGGCCCCTGCCAGTAACACCACCTTGTGCACTCTTGAAACATAAAAAGGCATGGCACCACAGCACCCCAAAGTGCTGCTGTCGCCATCCCGTCCTGCCAGAGCTACTTTGGATAAGCCAGCAAGTTCCCTCTTCCCAGAGTCATCATAAAAAGCCAAACATCAGCTGCCTGGGGACACCCCTGCCTTTGCTGCATACTCCCTGTCACCCACCCTACCACCCTTTCTCCCCCAGCAATGAAGACAAACATGGGGAGGACAAACCCGACCTGCTGGCACTGTGCAGTCCACATTCACACTCACACACGTGCAGAAAACAGCACCCACTGTGTGCAAACTGGGGCTTAAACAACCCAGCACAGACCCAGGGATCCACGCATGTTAAATACAGAGAAGCCTTTTCTCCACCCTATATACGATCCTCAGGAGCTCCGTTCCCTCCTCAGATCCCCATGGCACAGGCATCTCCCCTATGCCCACCAGGAGTGAGGTGGGCATAGGGTCGATGCACTGCTCCCTCCAGCCAGTGTAGGAAATCAATGAGCCACATTGACCAGATGCAGTATGCCCCAGCCCTCATGGAGACACAGGAGAGCTCGGCTCTGTCCCGCCAGCTCCTTGGTGTGACCACACATGGCAGCCCTCACCCTTCCACAAAATGTCAGAGGACAGGGGTTACCACATTCTGCCAGCCACAGAAAACACCATGGATGTAGCTTGTGGGGCACAGGGAATGTGTGGGAGGTGGGGGGCATGAGGCAGGGGTGGGATGGAGATTGCAGCCTGTCAGAATGGGACAGGGGCTCAGGGACATGAGGAGCATTCACAGGCTACTAATTTGGCCAAGACCAGAGTCCTGGCTGCATGGACTGTACTTACTTAGGATGCAGTTTAGGGTCGGCAGAGGGGAACTGGGGATTCCCATTTAGGGTGGCGTGATGATAATGTCTGAGGGTAATGAGGATACCGGGCATTTCTGCTTGGGGTGGGACTGGGATGAGGCTTAGGGCAAAATAATTGTCCATTTAGGGTGGGACGCGTTTGGGGGCAGTGGGAGACATAAGGGGTGTCAATTCAGGGAGGGATGAATGCCGAGTTTGGGGGCTTCGGGGGGGCATCAGCGGTGCCCACTTGGGGTGGCCGGTGCTGGTGCCAGTGCANCATTTGCTAGCGTACGTCAAGGGAGTCATCCGGGGAGGGTCGGGCTTGCGACAGCCCCGAGGGAATCGCTCCGGGACCGGCCCGCCGAGAGCCGTCCCGGGGCCACCGTACGCGGGTCCGCTTGAGGGGATGAGGCCGGGGGCGCAGGGGCTGGTCCGGCGGCAGAATGTGTGTGTGTGGGGGTTCAGGGTGCAATATGTCCAGGTAGGCATACATATACGTGTGGGGAGTGGGAAGCGTAGCGGATGGATGTGCAAAGGGTTTGTGCACCCATACAAACAGATGCTGCACCCACTTAAAGAAAGTCTGAGTAGCTATAGATACCCATGCGTGCTGGCAGCTCGTTTCTTGTGTGCATTTGGCCAGCGCTTGTGTGCACACTGGGTCAGCTGCGTGTGCACCGTGTGTGTGCGGTGTCTGAGCACGTGTGCACAGCGGGACAGGTGAGCACAACACGCGTGTGCATGCAGTTTCTGAGCACGCCTGCATCTGTGCACACCAGCAGAGGTGAGCACACGGCATGAGTGCTTGCAGGAGGGGGGGTAGTGGGGACTTTGCACACCCACTGAGAGCTGTACGTGTGTGTGTGTGTGTGTGTGCTTAAGGTGTGCCTGTGCTCTGGGGGAGTTTCATGCATATCTTGCCCTGATCTGTTCACATTGACACACGTGTGTGCACCCACGTGCATTGCCAGAGAGGCTGAGCATGTGCAGCAAGTACACACACACACGAGTGTGTGTGTGTGTGTGTGTGTGTGTGTACCCTGTTGGGGGCATCAAGAGGTGCCCACAAGTGTGTACTCTGGCAGATGGGTGTGTGCCTGTTTTGTGCTGCCCTGTAGGTGTGTGTGACCAGCGCTGGGAGAGGTGGAGGTATGCTCTGGATATACAGGCAGGCTTGTGCATGTGTCCCTGTTTTGGGGGAGGTGGGTGTCACAAGGGGATGTTTCAGGTGAGTTCTGTGTGCTGAGCTCCATTTGCAAGGGCTGGGTGTGTTTGTGTGTGTGTGTCACTGCAATGCACATCACACTGGGACCCGAGACCTGCCCACAGGCTGGGGCCATCAATGGGTCTCCCTGTGTGGTTTTGTGTGTGCCCAGATCATAGTCAAGGGAGTCAGACTGCAACGTGGCCTGGACCCCAAAGAGGGCCCCAGAGCCCCAGCCCCTACCTGGCATGGGCAGGATTAAGACATGCATCTCTGTCTCTGGAGGGACTTGGTGCTTCTGGCTTGCCCTGTGTCCCCACTTGCAGCAGGGTAAACTGAGGCACGATCAAGAACATCTCTGGATATCAAAGGCACAGGCTGGGGTGATCCTGTGCTGCTGCACCCACAGCTGCACTGAGTGGGCCAGAGCCTGTGGGGAGGCACAAAGCTTTACCAGATAGCAGCATCCCCACACTGTCCCTGCACTCCACCTGCCTGCCTTAATTTTTTTCCTGAACTCTTTTTTCTACCGAGGTAGCTTTCTCAGGAGGCAAAGAATGTGCCTGCTCTTCCGTGGGCAGAGGGGGAGCTTCAGGGCTAGTACAGGTCCCTGAGGGATGAGCAGCAGCAACATCCTGCAACACCAACACACAAGGGATGGTGGATTTGGCCTCATCTGACAGCTAGGACTGCTTGTCACCTCAAGCCACTGTCCTGGCTATTGGTGGCATGGGGTGACAGGAACTCTGGGTGCCACAGGCTGCTGGTTCGGTCCACTCAGGGGCAGCCTGCACAACCAAGTACTGCCTTTTCCTTGGAGCTTCTTGTGTAAAGGGTCGTTGACCATAGCTGCAGCTCCTGGGCTCTACAGCCTGGGCTGAGCCTCTCCCCCCCTCGCCCCCCCCTCTCTTTAGGAGGAANCCAAGGCTGAAGGCTGGGCTGGGTGGGATGAGTCAGGTGTGGTAATGTCGACAGGACTTTTCCGTGGTCCAGCAGGAACCTGGGCATTTAGGGAAGCTTCCCTCCTTCCAAAGGGTAGGAGGTGGGGGTGAGGGATGTGGCCAGGCTGGTGAGTGGCAGGACTCAGGTCTGTGTGGGGTGCAATGAGTCCCATTCCCCTGGGCACGGCCACCAGCAGACCTGTCCCAGCTGTCCCAGTTCCTCCCTAGAGCCTCCACAGTGACAACAGCAGCTCTGGGGCACAAAGTGTGCCCATGCCTAGGCTCCCCTTGGGGCAGCAGGCAGGACTGTGTCCCCACCACCCTCCTGCTCAGCATCTTTGTACTGCCATGGTCTGGTGAGACTCCTAGCTGGAGAGAATGAAATCCCCCAGACAAACAACTATCGACGGCTGCGGTGGAGGCGGCACAGATAGATACTGGAGGTATAGACGGGCACGGCAGACAACGGAGCAGATTAAGAGATACTCTGAGCAGAGAGATACCGCAGGAAGAATCGGGAGATAGATCCTGCGGGCTGATCAATACCCACTGCATGCAGAGGGACAACAAGATAGAGTGAGCTGCAGGGGGGAAGGTGTTTGGTGAGCAGCGATGTGCATTTGTCTTGGTGACGGCTCCGGGGAGATGCCACTTGTGGTCACCACAGCTCAGGTTACAAGAGAGCCAGACCCACAGTACAGGTGCCCATAACTGAGTCTCCTTGCCCAGCCAACCCACAGGGGTTTGGTGTCCTTTGACATGCTAGGGGGGTCCAGCTGTCCTCTGAATACCAAAGGGTGCATAGATGCTGTGTATCCTGGTCACATCTGGAAGCCCTGCAGGGATGTCCCTACCACTTGTAGACATCTCAAAGGATGCTGTGTGCTTGCAGGCAGCTTGAGTGCAAGCCCTGTCCTAGGCACAGGGGCTGTGCTTGAGCTGGGTGACTGCATATGAGTTCTTACCTTGTCCCTCAGTTTCTCCATGAGAACCAAATGATGGAAAGCTGCAGGGAGCTGTGTCAGTCAACACAGACACGGCAATGGATGAGAAGTAGGAGGAAGGGGCAGAGGCAGCAAAAGCCTGCAAGACACGCTGTGTCTGGGATCCCTCTATTATCTGCTGGTCAGTGGGGATGCTTACCTGCTCCTTAAAAGGCTGCAAACACCCACCCCAAAGGGAAGGGCTGCTTTTTGGGCCCCCTGTATGCCAGGGCTCCTGTGTCTCAGGCCAATTCCATTCTGGTGGCACTTGTCCAAGCCACCTTGTGCTGCCTGGTTTCTCTGTTGGGCACATCTCAGCTCAGCAGGAACAGTCCCTCCCCAGGACAGGGCTTCCAGCCCCACAGCCAAGCTGGGGGGGATCCTCCACCCGTGATGAAGTTATTGACACAGTCGCTACGGAAAACACTGCTGAGATTGTTCACACTAATGTTATTTAGCAGCAATATTTCCGTAATAAAAGAAATCAATGGGCAAGAGAAAAGACCTGTCCAGAGCTTTGATTTTCTCATTTTAATGGCATACTTATTTACTCCCACCAGCGTGCCCATCGGATTTTCATTACGTGGCCTTCGCTGTAAGTGGAGCAGTATTGATACGAGCTGCTGAGTTAGCGCCTTCCCCTGCAGGCTGGCGAGGCATTGCTTGTGTTCCTCGACAGGGCCCCCCTAAGCCCCAGGGAATGGGCATGGTGTGGGGCCCGGGCTGCCCCGGGAAGCCCAAGTGAACACACTGACCACATGTGTGCATGTGCATGTTCTGCCCATGGGAACACAGGCAGGCACACGTGTATGCCTGGCTGCCCTGCAGGTCGGTACACACGTCTGCACTTGGGCTGTGCACGTGCAGATGCATGCACACACTTTCTCTGCCTACCACACATGCACATATATGTATGTCCTATTCACATAGATACATAGAATCACAGACAGATTTGGGTTGTAAGGGACCTTAAAGATATCCAGTTCCAACACCCTGCATGGGCCGGGACACCTTCCACTAGATCACGGTGCTAAAGGCTCCATCCAACCTGGCCTTCGACACTTCCAGGGAGAGGGCAGCCACAGCTTTCCTGGGCAACCTGTTCCAGCATCTTCACAGGAAAGAATTTTTTCCTAATGTCCATCCTAAAACTCCCCCCTTCAATTCAGAAACCATTTCCCCTCATCCTCTTGCTATACACCCTTGTAAAAACTCTACCCCAGCTTGTAGCCCTCCCTCAGACATTGGAAGGTTGCTGTAAGGCCACCTTGGAGCTTCCTCTTCTCTAGACTGAACAACATGTGCCTGAGCACTCACATGTCTGCTGTTGGTCTCACTGCATGGACAGATGCCCCATTGTTCTACCTATGCACACACGTGTGCACTCACATGTGCAAACTCTGCCTGTTCTGCCAAAATCCACCTGCAAACTGTCCTACCTTTATGCATGCACACCTCTATGTATGTCCAACAGCCCTACAAACACACACACACACACACACACACACACACGTGCAAAACCATCCTGCTTGCACCTACATGGACACATGCATGCCACTTGTATGCCAGCAGGTGCACACGTGTAGATGCATGCACAGCCTATATACCCTGTGATTCCTTCCTGTGACCTTCCTGTGTGTGCACCTGTGTGAACTTCTCAGGACCCCCAACCTACTGCACCAGTCTTCCCTCCCCCAGGGCCACATGCCCAGCATCAGCATGATCCCACGGAAGGATGGAGCTGCCCAGATTCTTGGGCCCCCCCATGAAATCAGGGCCCTAGCACCTGCTCAGGCTTTTGGATCCCCAGAGGATGCAGTGGAAAGAAGAGTAACAGCACCATCTCCTGCCATTGCCTGAGAGCTGAAACGGGCATGATTCTGCCCCATAGTGTATCCCCTATCTCCAAGGACCCTGGTCAGGTTGATGCTGATTGCCCAGGGACATCCAGCTGTCCCCAGATGCCAGCAGGACTCCCACTGAGCCCAGAGCTCGACAGATCTTGCATCGTTCCCTGTGGCAGGGGCTCAAGTACACTCCAGAGGCTCTCCTGGAGACCCGAGGGTGGAATGAAGAATTTTATTACCCATAACTCTTTTCATGTGGCAGATTAAGGACACACACATCACTTTGTCATGTAGGTGAAAACCCTCCACCAAGCAGTGAGCCCACGTGGGTCTGGCCACGGGGCTGGAAGCAGGGTCTGTAGCTGGGCTCGGTCAGGAAACTGCAGTGCTCCCTCAGTGTCCTGGCCCCTCTGCTGGGAGTCAAGCAAGGTGGCTGTCCCCAAGGGGTCTCACAGCCAGGGAAAGCATTTTGAGGGGTGAGATCCAATCCTGAGCTAGAACAGAGGTTTGGGCACCCACAACATTTAGGTATGAGCACAGCCCAGAGGCCATGCAGGACTCAGTTAAGGCGACACATGGTGGCTCTCCCCCCTTTGAGGGGAGACTGCAGGAAGGAGGACTGTGGGGACAAGGACCCTCTTCCAGCCCCAGCCATCCCCTGGGGCAGATGACACACAGGAGACAAAGAGGGATGACAAAAGTTTGGGCATCCCCTCACTGCTAGAGTCCCAGTGCAGATCCTGCCCTGTGCCAGGGAGACACCATGTGCTGCCAGCCCACATCAGTGGGCCAGAGCCATGGGGGATGCTGCCAGCTGGACACAGTGCCCTGTGCCACCCACAACCACATCCATCTGCCACGGAGATAGGGAACCTCCTGGCTCGCCTTTGGAGCAGGGGCTCTGGTCCAGCTCACCCTGTGCACCCTGCCTTAAGGGCTGCATCTACCTCCTGATATCTCAGGAGCTGCAGAAATTTTGTGGAGCATGGAGACGCCAAGCTCCAGCCCCTCTCCAGCTGCAGGCCAAAGGCACACAGGGGTACTCTCACCCTGCAAGGCCACTCCAGCCCCTGAAGGATAGAAAAGCAGAACATGACTCCGATTAAAAGGCAGGGAGAGGCAGGCAGTAAAGAGAACAGGCAGTCTGTTTGTTGTAACTATCACAGTCTCTCTGTCCTGGCATCCAGCTGGCCCCTGAGGAAGGACAGAGCAATTTGGGTGAGGCACGGGGGGTCTCTTGCTGTCTCTGCTACAGCCTGGGCTCAGGGAGACGGAGGGGGGAAAAAGGCTGGGAGAAGAAAAGCCAGCTGTGCCCAGCAAGATGCCCCAGTGAGCTGGGCTCAGCAGCCCCAAGTGCTGAAGAAGGCGCTGGCTTCCAAGAGCAGGCCCTTGGCATAGACACGCAGGGTGTAGAAGAGGGTGACAAAGTCCTGAGTGCTGAAAAGGGTGTCAGCCAAGGCAAAGGCGAGTGTGGAGGGGATGAAGCCCCGGCCGTACTCCACCATCCAGGTGCCTGCACTCCACTGCACTGACGTGGCCTCTCCCGCTTGATGCACGATGGTATCCCCTGCCAACACAGAAAACCAGTGACTGTCCCACACCGTGCCCAAAAAGTAGACATGTGGATCGTGAATTGCAGGGCTAAGCACCCCAACCCCGCCCCAGCCTTGCTCACTTTCTCTTACTGGCACCAACTGAGATGCTGGACACAAACTGCCCCATTGTGAGCTCTTGGCTTCTGCTAGCTGGAAGCAAGATGCTCTGCAACAGTGGAGGACCAGTCTGTAGAGTGGTTGTGCTCCTGGACATGGATGTTACCTGCAAGGCACTGTGTCTGCTGCACTTACCTGGGTAGTAGATCTCACTTCTGGTGGTCCCCTCTTTCCACTGCCGGAAGGTCCCCGAGATGACAGTGTCAGAGATATCTGCCCAATACCGACCTGTGGGAGGACAGACAGCACCAGCTCAGCCTGTCCCAGCTGGGGACAGCTTAGTAGCCCAGGTCTGAGACACAGACCAGGCCTCTGGTGAGAAGCCTCAGAGCCTTGACTCACTGATGGAGCACAAATGGATCTGGTACCAAGGCTGCCTGTGTGACTGGCCACATCCCACCAGCCAGGGCTGCTCAGCATCTTTAAGCTACATAATTTCCAGCGTGTTTGGCATTCAGTCCCCGCTGTAGCACAGGGAGACACGATCCTAGCCACAGCCTGCCAGCTGAATGCGGAGAGTCCTGGCCATAAGGCATGGCCAGCACAGGGACCTGAAGGTGCTGCAGAACACCAGGGGAGCTGGTGTCCAAACAAAAGTGCTTTCCAGCACCGTGCACCCCTCAGAAGAAGTGGAGCAGTGCGCTCCCTGCCCCAGGCACACCATGACCGATGTGATGTGTGGCTGCATGTGATGAAGTGGAGTGGAAAGAGCCCAGAGAAACCCTGCCCCTCCCAGCCCTATCCCCCATGCTTACCCGAGTGGCCCCCTGTGTCAACAGCTGTCCCAAAGAGCAGTACATACTCAGTGAGTGAGGCGTGCAGGAGGCACATGGAACCCATCCACCCGCCTGCATTCACAAACACCCACTGCAGGTCCTCATCTGGCAGGATATGGCCTGGGTGCTTCTTCCGTAGCTCCACGATGATCTTGGAGAAAGCCAGTTCATGGTCCAGCCCTGCAGCACCCAGGGTTGCTGTAAGTCTCTGGCATAAAGCAGGCTCTGCCAACAGCTCCCCCTGCCCTGAATCTCTTCCACAGCCACAGAGTACCAGCACATCTTTAGAGGGATCTGCCTAGGGAATATGTCTCGTCTCTCCAGCCTTAAGCCCTCCATGGCCATTTACCTGGCCGCACTGCCTCCCTTCCCAGATGGTGATGGAAGATGTGCAGCACTGAGTGCTCTTGTCCTACAGCCCACCTCAGGTGCTGGGTTTTTATGGGGGACCCCAGCAAAGTGACACTGACCCTGCCTTGGTGACATGCAGCTCCTCTGCTGTGACCACACACCTGTGCCCTACAGAGACAGCCCTCCCCTCCAGCCCTAGCTGTGGGGTCTGTCCTGTCTCTACCTCACCTGAGGCTTAGTTTCCAGACCTGACCCATCCCCAAGCACCGAGAGAGCCACCTTAGCTTCAGGTTCAGTGCCAGCCGTGCTGGCTGGTACTGCTTCCCTATCCCCATCCTTCCTTCACTCTAGTCTCATTCCCCCACACCACTTCCCCTGCGCTCCTGATCCTTTCCCGATGCCGGTCCTGCTGTCTCGGCCTTAGCCCCCCCACTCCCCCGTCCCCCATCTCCTTTCCCCCGCGATCCCGGCCCCCCTGTACCGAAACCTCCTCCATCCCTCCCCC